>CM052544.1:122471446-122512572 GCA_028533065.1 Trachops cirrhosus
CAGGGCCCGCTCCCCCACCCCACGAGCCGGAGGAGCGCAGGAGGGTCCCAGCAGGTGTGGGGGCGGCTGTGCAGCTGTTGCACACTCCCGGGCCTTTGCACAGGCTGGGCGCTGCCTCCGACTGGGAGCTGCCCCCCGCCTGTCCCTGGGCCTGCCTCCTCTGGTGCCTTGCTCTCCGGTCTCAGCACGCTGCCTCTTCCTGGAGGGGGGTCCGCCTCCACCAGCCGAGTCCCGGGGTCCAGTGCCTGGGCACCGCTCCCTCCACTGCCCGGCGCCCAGCAGGGGCGCCTCTCCAGGATTTGCAGGCTTCCCACCCTCCATCCACCCACCGCCCACCCACAGCAGGGGCTGCGTTCGAACAGGAAAGCCTCCTGAGAGTCTCTGATGCAAGCCCAGGCTGGCGAGGCAGCGGCCCACGGGCTGGGGCAGGGTGCAGGCCTGAGTGCAGTGAGGGGTGTACAGGGGTGTGGGGCTCTGGGAGAGGGAGGGTGCTGAGCGCACTGGGCTTCCAGGAAGCAAAGAGGCGGTGCTGGTCAGCTCGCGGTAGCTGGAAAAGGAAACCCTCTGAGGCCCTTGACTGACTGGGGCAATGGGAACGGACGGGGTGGGCGACCCACCCCCAGGAGCCCCTGGTCTGGCCGAGCGACCTCTTACGATCCCACGAGAAGCGGCAGGCACCTCTCTGGGCCAACACCACCGCTTCCGGGAGGAAGTACGGGCTGTTTAAAAGCAACTGGGAAAGGACTGCCTGCCGAGCTGTCTGCCTAATTAGCAGGAGGGCACTTTCAGCCTCAGAGCAGCATCCTGGGCGGGGACAGGGTTCCTGACTCAGGGGTGGGCACCTGTGGCCTTTGCCGGGGAGGTGACCCAGGCCAGCCAGGCCCGCCTACACCACTCGTGGGGTTCAGGGCAGAGGCCAAGCGGAGACCACCCACCCCGTGTCCGCACACTGAGGAGCTATGAGCCAGGCCAACAAAGCATGACCCAAAACACACGGGCCTCGTCACGTGACAAATGCATCTTCACGATGGCCGGGAGGGCCACGTTCAAGTGCCAAATGCTTGGGCTCCTCAGAGCAGAGCTCTGGGCTGGAAGGTGGCGATGGCTGGGGGCACAGTCCCTGCTGACCGCCCCCCCACACACACATACAGGGATGCCAGGAGCTTTGTTCCCTTCCCGGGGTCAACCACCTCTGGGGCAGGGACCGCATTCTGACCCCAGGCCCGCAGAGCCCACGCCTTCAAGCGGCTGCCGCAGGTGACAGACGAAGGGGCAGAGCACACTCAAAGCAGAGAAGCTGCCCCCACCCCTGCTCTCCAGGCTGGGTCGCCCCTGGGCCCCCCAGGGGTGCCCTGACTGCAGGGCTGCCCGGCTCTGGCCTCACCCTCCCAGGCACAGCCCCTCTCCAAAGCCCAGTGCCGCCACCCCTCTGGTTTCCAGCTCCGGAGCCCAGAGCTGTCCGCCCCACCTGGGCCCACAGAGCACCCCTTCCCCCCGTCTATGCTCAGGCTTGGCATTCGGGGCAGACCCCTGAAGGGGAGAGACAGGGTTTCTGAAGTGGGAGTAGGCACAGCCGTGTCCACCTGCAAGACGGGCGCTCCCTCCTGGCCCCACCGCCAGGGAAGGCCTGGACACACACGCATCCCGGGAGGGCCGACCACCGGGGGTGGTCAGAATGCAGGGCAGACGCTGCAGAGGGGCAGCCGCAGAGGGGCTGCTGCCTCAGGGAGGCGGGGGGAGCGGCCTGGCTCGCGGGGAGCGTGTTCAGAGCCGGCATGCAAATCAGGGTGCCTGGAAACAGTTTGTTCTCTTAAATAATTCAATCATCTCCGCACCAGCCTCTTCTGAGCAGCAAGCGTTTGCTTAGCGAGCGTGGCGGGCAGGCCAGGGGGCCGGAAGCCCGCCGCCCTCTCGGCTGTGAGGCCTGGCTTCTGCTCCGAGCCCAGGGGCCCTGGGGCTGCGGGGACAGGACAGCCAGGAGCCCTGCGCCCACAGCGGGCCGGCAGGGAGGGAGGGGCAGCTGCAGCTGGGAGGGAACTGCAGCCTTTCTGAGTCCTGAGGTCACAACAGGCCCCCAGCACATGGCTCCCCAAAAGCGGACGGGGCTCAGGAGTGGGCCCGGCTGACTTCTAGTCATTCTTTGATTGAACAGGAAAGAAGGTAATGTTTGCTGAGGGCTTTCCTTTAACGCTAAGTAGGTACTAGAGGCAGCAACAGGCATGTCACACAACTCATTTCTGTCTGAATGGCTCAAAGCTCTCATCCGATCCTCCTGAGGCTCTGCGGCCCAAGGGGAGACCAGCCAGGGCCTTAAAGAAGGCTTGACCCAGGCAGGAAGAGAGGCGAGGGCAAGAGAATGTGGCCTTGGGAGGAAGAGACAGGACAGGACAATGGAAAGACAGTGGAGGGCTCAAGATGCACGGGTCCGAGGGTCAGGCCCGCAGCGAGAGCAGACAGGAGGCACTGCAGGTCCGAGGCCCGTGGAGGGGCAGGAAGGAGCGGGGGACCTGGAGGTCAGAAGCAAGCCCCTTAGGCGAGCACATGAGACAGGAATCTTCTCGAAATGCAAAGCCCCCACTGATGAACTACACCCGAGACAGCTCTTCCCCGCACCTGAATCTGCCCCCCCGACTGGGTCGCACACGTCCCTACTCGGCTCCTGTCAGAGGCCTCTGTGGGCCAGAGGGGGCCACCAGCCACACCAGGCTTCCCCAGCATCCGAACGGAGCTCAGGCACCAGCCTCAGCCCCTTAAGGACACAAATCTGGCCGAGTGGGCTTTATCCCCAAAGGCTGACAAGCAAGAGAATAACCACCAAGCAACTTCCACAGACACGGCACCTGACGTGGGGCAGCTCGCCAGCAGAGCGTTCTGCCTGTTTTCCTTTTTCTCACGTCCTCAGGGAGGCCGTCAGATGCCTGGGGCCCCAAACAACAGGGAACAGAGATGTGAGGAGAGGAGTTTCGCAGACCAGGCTTGTCCTGCCTGCCCTCACGGGTTGCCGTCCTTGGGCGAATCACCGGCTCGGGCTCTGCCCCACCTGCGAGCCCAGGGGAACCGGGCCGTACCCAGGCCCCCTGCAGGCCCCAGGCTGGGCCAGGCCTCTGCCCGGCCCGCCTCACGGGCTCCCGTCCCCAGAGCGAGTGGGAGGGCTGCTTTCTCTGCTCCGGGGCCTCCACGTGGCCACCACTGACTGTCCAAACACACGCCGTGCCCCCGTCGAGATCCTTCCCTGACCAAAGCCGCACCGACTTCAGGACCAGGTCCCTGGGGCCAGAACGACACTCGGATCAGGGCGCGGATGCTCGCCCCCGAGGGGGCCCAGAGAGCTCACACCGCTCAGGGGCCCGTTCCTTGTCCGTGATGTGCCCCCCGGCACCATGTGGAGACTGGACACAGGGAGGGAGAGCAGGGGGCCCCGAGAGGAGGAGCCAACTCTGCCAACACCAGCAGAGTGGCTGGCCCAGAACTGCCCTGTCCTCGCCAGGGCCACAGCGGGCAGGGTGCGGGCGGGGGCGGAGGTGGGCATGCGCTGGCTGGGCCCAGGTCACACACAGAGACAGGCCCCACCTGGCTGGGAAGGGGCTGGAACCCAGTGGGCCAGGGGCCCGGAGTGGCCTGCATGCCATTCTTGGTGGAGCCGGACACCCAGCAGGGGCTCAGAACTCAGAGCCCAGCGGAGCCCTTGCTCCAGGAGCTTCAAAGGCTCCTTGGAGGGGAAGGTGCACACCAGAAAAGACGATGAGGTGGCCCAGGCTGAGCCTCAGGAGGGGCCCGTGACAGTCCCCAAACCTCCTCACTGCAGCCGTCTGCATGGCTGCCCCGTCTCGGTCCCAGGAACCACCCGCTGTCCAGCCTCAGGGCTCGCCCTCAGGCTGGACCATGGCCGTCCCCCACTACCCCTTCATCTCCTGATGCCACGCGGGGTCCCCAGGGCCACAGCCGAGCCAGGGCCGTCTGCAGAGCATCGTCATGGAGGAGGTGGGGCTGGGGCCGAGGGGGCCCCGTCTCCTCCAGCCCGAAGCCTGCTCCCCGAGTGCGGCACCTCTCAGAAGCCCACCGGCGGGCTCACGACCAGGCCACCTCCCCAGGCTACGGGCCAGGGCCTCGAGCCGGACGGAAGGTCCTCGGCACCTGCGGCCAAGCCCACCTGGCGAGCGGTGCCAGGTGGGCCTGGCTGCGCCAGCTCCATGCCCACACCGGGTCTTTGCCTCTGCCTCTCCACAGGCTGGCAGCTTAAGTGGGTTTTAACTAAAATCCAAAGTAAATGCTAGACAGTACTTGGTGCTGACTGGGGCCATTAAAACGCAAGTCAATGAAGACGAGTCTCCCCGAGCGACAGGGCCGCGGAGGCCCGGAGGCCCTGCGAGCAGGGCGAGCAGGTGGGGGTTCGTGGGAGTCGGGCCCTGAGGGCAGACACAGCTGAGGCGGGGCGGTGAGGGACACCCTGGGGACCGGCCTGCAGGTCCGCCGGGCAGCGGCTGCCTGCCCCCACACCACCCTGCCCACGGCTGCTGTGCACGGCACTCAAGCACCCCTGGGTCCTCCCGGGCGTGCCGCCCGCCCCCGCGGCTGTCACCACCGAGCAGCTGAAGTGAGCAGCCGCCTCTGGGCCTCTGGGCCGGGCCGCCCCCATCGGTCAGCCACCTCCCACAGCCGTGCCGCCACCACCCTGCACCCAGCTCTTCCTGGGAGCCAGGCACCGTCCTAGAGAGGACACACACGCACGTCTGGAAAGAAACCCGCCAGGAGGCCCGCACAGCACCGGCTGTCAGGAGGCTCGCAGGCCGGGGTGGAAGGCCGCGCACCCTCGAGGCAGGCCCGACTCTGAGAGCAGAGGCCGGCAGGACAGCAGGTACCGGGGAGGCTGCCGGGGGAGTGCCGGCGGCTGCGGGGCCCGTGTGAGCAGAACTTTCCGGGCCGGGCGGACAGGCAAGCAAGGGCTTGCCTGGGCAGGGCAGGGGAGGGACAGAGGCCTTTGAGGCCAGGGCGGGAGGCAGAGGGGACCCAGGACACACTCTGAGATGGGAAGTCACTGGGGGCTAAGCAGGAGAGGGACAGACAGCCCAATTCATGGGTTCAGAGGCTCGGTCAGGCTGCCAACCAGAGAGACCGTGGGCACTGACGCAGGGAGAGGGTGTGGAGGGGAGGCCTCAGCCGCGGCCGGCGGAGAGCCACGAGACGGAGGCCAGGACAAGGAGACGGGGGTGGGGGCTGGCCCGCACACGCACATGCACACACCCTCCCGCCTGCACACGGCCCTGGCCAGACCTTCGATGTCCCCTCAAACATGTCACCATCCAGCTCAGCCACCTGCTCTTGGGACCATCTGCCAGGGCGGGTGCTCCGGACTCACGCCCCCCAGGACAGGTGCTGTGTTCCCTCGCCTCGTCTCCTCAGCCGGGACAGACACGCCCGACGTGCTTCCTGACGTTCACCGGAGGGAGGCGGGCGCCTTCCTGTGGCCCAAGCGCCAGGCACACTGTTCACTACTGAGGGTGTCCCCACGCTCGCCCCACGGCGGCCCTGGGGTCCCTGGCAGGAGGCCCCTGCCTGGCTCCCTGGGCGGCTCTCCCTTCGGCTCGCTGCTCCAACAGCAGCACGAGACCGAAATATCGGCGTCTGGGGGCCAGGCACCAGGCTGCGATTATTCACTCGCATTTTTGCCTTCCTTTCTTGTAAACACTTCCACTTCTCACGAGCGGATAAACCTGCTTTTCCCAGAAGCTGGGAAGAGGGCCTTGGGTCCGGGGTGGGCACGGAGCGTGTCGCCCGGGACCAGAAATCGCGGCTGCGCCTGCACCTGGGGAGCCGAGGGCTCGGCCAGTCTGAGAGGGAGGGGTGCAGGCGGCCCTGGCGCACGGGCGGGCCCAGAGCAGACGCAGCCTGGCCTCAGCCCCTGTGAGCGCACCTCGGGCTCTGTCCGAGGCTCTGTCCGAAGCACTCTGTCCTGTCTCCCGGCCCTGGCGCCTGGGCCACACGCGGCATGTCCTTCCCTCCATTCCTGTCCCTGAAGTTCCACCGGAGCCCAAGCCGCCTCTCAGAGGTTGCGGGGGTTTGTCAGCCGCCACGTAGGCCGAGGACGGGGGCAGGACAGTGGCAGGCGCCCACAGCCAGGACCACAGAGCTGCAGCAGGGACTCGGGGTCCAGGCACAGGCCTCTCGGCGCCCAGCCGGGGCCATCTCCACCCGACAAGGCTGCTCAGCTGCCCACGGGGGCCAGGCCCTGCCGGTGGGACGGCTGGGGGCACCCAGGGGCTCGGCGGGCGAAACGGGGGCATGGGCTGCCACATGACGTCACCCCACACTTACCAACATGTTCTTCAGGCAGCCTGTCCCCTGTGGCCCGGAGAGGCCGGCCTGATCGGAAGGAGGCGGTGGACGTCCGCTCCCGCCAGGTCGGCCTGGCTGTTTACAGGAGGGGGACGAGTAACGGCTCCTTTAGGAGACAGGCTCTTAATTACGAGACCCGGCGCCTGGCTCGTTAGGAGAGCAGAGCTGACCTCGGCAGCGGCCTCCAGGGCGGCTGCCGAGGGTGGCCCTTGTGCCCGTCCATCCGCCGTGTGCACAGCTGTGTGTGCACGCATGTACGCTCAGAAAGCACACGTCTGTGGCGTGGGAAGGCACATGTGTGTGCTGGCTTCAAGGGCTCGGCGTAGAACAGACTCCCAAGCCAACACAAGTAATTATAAATGTTACCTGAGCACTACCATCAAGTTCCTTCAGGGGAACCAAAACTGATTTTCGGGTCATAAAAGTGAAAGCCCACCACATGTCCGGATTCACAGGTGACGACCATGCGAGGCTTCTTTTCTCAGCCTCACCCCGCCCCACAGCCCTCAGCTCAGACCCAGCCCGCCCGACACCCAGGCCCCCCCACCCCACCAAGCCGCCTGGCCCCTGCACGGCCCAGAGGCCCTCCCCTCCGCACCCCCGGCCCTGATCAGCTGTCCAGGCTCAGGGCCAGGCCTCGTCCCTGGGTGGGGGGGAGCCCGAGCACTTTCCCCGCCTCGCGGTCACACCGCACACACCGCCTTCTCTGTGGAGCTCAGTGTCTGCGTCCCGTGCCTCTGCCCTCTCGGACTGTGGGCACTCAGGGCACTGCCCGGCGGGCTCTGGCAGGGCAGCCGTGCTCAGCCCCGTCCGCTCAGCGGGGGCGCAGGGCTTGCATGCCTGCAGCTTCCCAGGGAGCTGCTACTGAAGCCCTCGGATCGGCTCCAAGTCAGCCCGGGGAAGGAGAGCGGCCTGCTTTGGCCACTGCGCTCGTTCCCTCCCAGCCTGGCAGGTAAGTGCCGCCCGGTGGTCAGACGGGCGGCCGGCGGCTTTCTCCAGGGCACCGGTGAGCACGCACCCATCCTGGCCAAGAGGCTTCGTACACATCAACGGGCACTTTGTTGAGACAAAAGTCCCGTCGAACCAGCCAGAGGGGACAGGACTCAAGGGGGGAGCAGGGACCCTCTCCCAGGACGAAACAGAGAGAATGCACAACGCAGTGGTTTTCGAGACACTGGCCGCTGGGCAGTGACGTGCGGAGGCCCTGAGGGACGAGGAGCCCTGGAGGGAGCGCGGCTCGGGCCTCAGTTCCCTGCCGGGAGAGAGGGTGGGGTCCTCCCCGAGGGTTGGCAACCTTGGGGACCCCGAGGCGCCTGCGAGCTGAAGCGATGAAGCGAGGAAGGGCAGCTGGAGTCCATAGGACGGAATGCAGGAGAGAGGAGCGCCAGACCAGGGAGACCCACCGAGGGCCGGCTGCCTGCCGTCACACAGCAGCCGTCCGCACCCACAGAGGCACACCACCGAGAGCGAGCCCCACGGCCGCGGCAGCCCGACCGAGGGCGCCGTGCTGGTGCAGAGTGGCCAATCAGAGCGGATGCGCCGCTCTGCAGGGGCGGCTGTCCGTGGGGGCGGCTGGGGGCGCCGTGAGCACACGGACGCCCTGTGCTCCCTGCTCGGCTTCACTGTGGACCTAAAACTGGGGTACAAAGTAGTCCGTTTAAAAATGGAATCACAGAAACACCCACTGACTCTGAGAGACTCGGTAAAAGAGGAAGACGGAACAAAGGCCGGGGGCAGACGGAAACAAGCAGATCACAGGCCGCAGCCGGAGCGCGGCGATCACCACGCTAAACGTTGCGAGGCTGCGTGGAAGGGGCCCAGAGACGCACAACAGCTCCAGAGTCAGCTCTGTGCGGCTCACACAACAGGCACCCTCGTGTGCAGACACGAGCGGGCTGAAACTGGAGGCGCAGGAAAGGCGCGTCGTGCAGGACCCCTGGGAGAGCCGGGGTGGCTGGGCTGGCCTCAGGGCCGTCGCCATCAGCAAGTTCTGAGCGTCGTCTCACAGCTGCGCAGGCAGCCGCTCGACAAACGGACAGGAGAGTCCCAGACGCTTACGGCGCCGGTGAGAGAGCTTCCAACGCGTGAAGTGAAACCCGGTGGAGCTGCCGACGCCATCAGAGGAACCCACAACTGTAGCTGGGGATCTCCGCGCCCCTCCCAATAATCCACACAGCAAGTGACGAAGAAGTCAGCCGGGGCGCAGAAGACTGGAAAGAGACAGCACCAAGCCACCTGACCTCGCTGCCCCGCAGAGGGGCGCTGTGGCCCAGAGCGCGAGAAACACGGACCCGCACGCACCCGCATGCACCACGTTCCTGGCTGTGGGCTTGAGAGGGTGCACGTCCCACGGAGTGTGACCTCTGACCGCAGTGGCGTTGCACCAGCGGTCAGTGACAGAAGGAGGTTTGCAAAGGCCCAGATACTCAACACCACCCTGTCCAATGGCCCTCAAGTCAAAAAAAGGTTAAATGGAAATGAGGAATTATGGTGAACCGAGGGAAATCGCAAGGTATCAAAACTGGCTGTTTCCAACAGCAGCGCTTACTGGAAACTTTATAGAACTAAAAGATGTATTGGAAAAAAGAGAAAAATCTCAAATTCATGACTTCAGCTTCTGCTTTAAGAAATTACAGAGAAGATCAAATTAAATCCAAAGTAAAAAAAAAAAGAAAGAAATAATAAACAGCCAAGTGGAAATCAATGAAACAGAAAACAGAAAATCGATAGGAAAACCAGCGAACCCCGAAGCTGGTTCTTGGAGAAGCTCAGCAGAGCCGCGGACCTGCAGCCTCGGGTCGGGGAAAGGGGGAAGACACAGGCGGTCGGTGCCGGGGACAGCTGGGCGCTGTCGCCATGGCGCCTGGGTATTGTTGGAAGGAAAATGGCGACGTTGTGAAAAAATTAATTCCAATAAACTTAACAACTCAGACGAGATGGCTAAAGTTCTTCGGAAGGTACGCGGGCAAGTCTCCACAAAGAAGAAAGAGACCCCTGAAGCCCCCTCTGATTTCTCAGCTGGAGACACTGGGCGCCGGCATCCTTCTGAGGAGCTGCAGGCGCACGCTGCCTCCACGTGGGCTCCGGCACTCGTGTGGAGAGAAGGGACACCAACTCTGCAGAAATCTCCAGAAAAGCCCAACAGGAACCCCTCCCCGCTCACTCCCTGAGTGGGTCACGCAGAGCGATGTGCTACCACGCACCGCAAACACACACCCTCACTCGCAGACGAGAGCGCTCCCCCGACATCGATTTAGGGAACGGAACCCAGCTACAGGAGGGCGAGGTGTCACTACCCAGTGAGGTTTGCCCAGGAGCACAGAGTTGGCCAAGCACTGGGAAGCCCATCAACATAGTCCCCGTGTTAAAACAAAAACATATATGATCATCACCTCAGTAGATGTAAAAATAAGTAGTGGACACACGCCAGCTCCAGGCCTGACAGACACCCTCCCCACACGGGAGCAGGAGAGCGCGCCCACAGCGGGAGGGCGGCGCCCGGGGCCTGCTGAGTCTGCTGACCGTGAGCACCGGGCGCCCGCCCCCCAATCGGGAGCAGGGGGCCACGCACACCGCTCTGCTCCGTGTGGCACTGCAATGCACGAGTGAAATGCACCCAGGTTGGAAAAGAAGTGAAACTATGTTTACCGTCAAGTGACACGGCTGACGAGAAGACCCAGTGAGTCCGTAAAACCAGCTGCTAGGCCAATAAATCAGCGGGCTCAGCCAGGCTCCAGGTACGAGACGAGCATCCAAAGGTCAGCTGAGCTTCTACGTGCTGGCAACACCCCCCTGGAAACGAACCCTTTTAGAGCAGCACCGCTTGCCACAGCACAGGGACACGAAGCACTCGGGGACACACCTCCCAGAAGATGAGTGAGGCTGGCACGTGGGAAGTTGTGAGTGCCGCGCGCGTGAACACACGCAGGCAGGAAGATGCAATGCGAGGCTGATTCTCCTGAAATCCATCTGCACAGTCAACATCACCCCACGGAAGCCCCAAAGGACTCTGTGCGTGCACGTGCGTGTGTGCGTGTGCATGCGTGTGCGAGCGTGCATGTGCGGGAAGTGGCAGGCTGACTCTAAGACTCCCAGGGAGACACAGGACAAGAGACCCAGCATGGGCAAAAGGCCGTCACATTCCCACCCTCACACAGCGACCGCAGCCCAGGAGGAGGCCACAGCCTCAAGACCTGCCCCCTCCCACGTGGGCTGCTTTCCGCCCGTGGCCGTGGTGAGCCCGCCTGGCCCACGCAGAGCAGCTCCACGGTGGGACTGGGACAAGCTGTGCTTCCGGGGCAGTGTGGGGCGTGCACCCTGACGCTGCCTCTCACCCAGGGCTTCCGTCAATGCCCGATGAACTGGGGCGTGAGCGCTCTGGAAGGCTCGGTGGCAACAGGAGGACACGCCTCAGGGCACTCACCCCTCCCCCACCAGGTCCTCCTCGGCTGCCAGCCCTTCACTGGTCCCACGGAGGGCGCCGGGCTGGGGGCCGGGCCGCCCGACTCCAACCGGGCCCTGGCCCTCCTGGCCGTGTGGGCCTTCGGGGGCTTGCTTCCGCTGAGCATTGGATGGGGAGGGTAACGTGCGCCCCGGACAGGCCTGCCCCCCAGGCCACGCCGCACGTGCCCCCGCTGACACCCCGCCCTCCCCTCCGCCCCTCCTGCCCGCCTCACCCCACAGGGGCCGCCTGGTGCTGGTGTGTGCAGGAGGAGGGGGCAGTGGGCTCATTTCAAATTTAACTTGCTTTCCCTTTCCCACAGGGAAAAGGAGTGGGAACAGGTTTCTAAAAATAGCCTGGCCTGTCAAAACTGTTAACTGTCAGGCAGGGTGAAGACCGGCTGCTCGGGAAGCAGGCAGGCACCCCAGCTCGGGACCTGCCTGCCGCCGACACCCACTGGGCTCGGCCCCCAGCGGGCAGCCCCCACCCTGGGGCCCAGGCCGCCCCTCGGGCAAGGCCATCGCCACCTTGGGCACTTCCCACCGCCACCTGGCCCTCAGCACGTGCTTCGCACACACTCTCCAGCCCTCCCCACCACAGACTAAGGCTCAGAGAGGGTGGGCAGCCAGCTGGCCTGCGGCCGAGAGCCAAAAACCCAGACCGTCTGTGAGGACAGCAGCCGCTCGTGCTGACCCCTGCCATGCACCAGCACCCCAGAGCTTGTGGAAATGCGATTCCAGCCCCCCCCACTCAGGTCCTGGGTGGCCACCAACATACGGTGACCAATGCTGTGGACGCTTCATCCTAGGCCTGTGCCTGCCCTGGGCTCCCTCCTTCACCCACCTTCCTTTTCAGGGAGAGAACGAGCAGGCAGCGGGGGTGGGAGGGGCGTGGGAGGCCCGGGGCAGCTTCGCACCACCGATCCGATCGGGAGGGTGCAGGCCCACCACCCTCGGCCCACGCCCACCTCCCCAACACAGGGCCCGCCTACCCCGTGTCTCAGCGGCGGACCTGCCTAGTGCCTGCCTCCAGGGGCTCCCAGGTGGGCCTGCTCCGGGGCTCTGCCCACGCGCTGCAGGCCCGGCCAGAGGGCCGCTGAAGGAAGTCCGAACGAGGGCAGCTGGCTGTGGAGGGTCGCACGCACCGCAGGGGCCTCTCGGAGATGAGACACTTTCCACGCACTGAGACACACGTAACTCGGGAGGGTGCAGAGAGCGACGCCTAAAATCAGGGAGCAGGACGATCTGAACGCCATGAACTCCCACAGGCGCGCGGCGGCCAGTCTGGGGCCGTGCAGGGCTCGCCCAGGCCCCGGTGCCCACGGCCACTCTCTCCTCTCCCGGCAGCCCTGGGGCGCAGCATGCCTCCGGGGAGCTGTGCGGCCATGGGCAAGGCCACACGGTGGCCCCTCGCCGCCCCGTGCTCACTGGGAGCCCCGAGGAGGTGGCCGGGGCGTGCACACTGCCCAGTCCACGCTCACAGTTGTCCCGTGGCCCTGCGGACCCCTGTCACAGCTTGTTTAGACCCGGCCCCACTGCCCCAGGCCACCGAGACTTTGGCCCAGCGGAGCTGCACTTGAAACCGGGAAGGGCCGCACACCTGGAGGTCCCCCTCCTCACGGCGGTTGCCTCGTGCACCGGGGAACACGCCTGCGTGGTCAGGGCCCAGGCGCTGTGCGCAGTGGCCAGAGACGGGGGTGGCAGCGTGAGTCAGTGTGAAGCCACAGCTCGCCCAGCGGGGGGAGGCAAGGGTGGGGTGACAGGCACAGCTGAGAGAGCCCTGGAGCGGAGAGAGGACAGAAGGGCGGCGCTCCTGCGTGAGGCCTGAGCTCAGACCAGCTGGTCCACGAGGTCGGCCGCCCATACACGGGCGGTCAAGGAGGCTTCGCTGGCGGCCCTCCCCGCCCCCCGCCGCCACCCCCCTCAGCTGCGGGCAGGACACTGGGCGGGGCCGCCCTCCCGGGCACGGGCTCCGAGGGGCCTGGCCCCACGGCAGGAACACGTGGCCGCCGCCGAGCGGGGACAGCAGGTGTTCACGGGTGCATCTGTGGGCAGCGCTCGCCGCGCAATCTCCACATCGACACACGCGGGCAAGGACATCGGGAAATTGAATCTCGCTACTAATTAATGGCTTTAATGCCTGTGATTAGGCCTCAAACACAGTCTATTTTCCCAAAGATAAGTTTAGCCCTGTTTGAACCAGAAACCCAAGGGCTCTGCTCGCTGGCGCCCGAGAGCCCGCCCCTGCTAATCGAATTCAGGGGCCCGGCCCCGCCACCTCAGCTTCACAGGCTGCGGCCCAATCGTCAACACCACTGGGAGGGCGGCTCTGTTCTCCAGCGGGAGGGGCCGTGTGGGGCACACAGGCCGGGGGCAGAGCAGGGGCACCAGAGGGAGGCCCGGGCCCAGGGAGGCAGCATGAGGATGGGAGGGGCCGTGCTCTGGAGCCTGGAGACCCAGCCCGGCCCCAGAAGGCTCCAAACCGAGGGCAGGCTGTTTGTCTTCCTGACCCGGCGACAGCAGGAGCCCGGACCGTCCAGAAGGACACCTGAGCACCTCGATGCCCTCTGTCCCGCCCCCCTCTCCTTCCGGTCGGCCCCGGAGCACCTCCCCTCGCAGGCCCCTTGCACGCTGGTGCTGGTGCGTCAGCCTGGACTGCTCCCCCGACCCTGCCCGCAGGCCTCCTGCGAGGGACCTCCCCCGAGGGGCCCTCCAGGTTCTGCTTCTCTTCGCTGTGCTTGGCGCCCACGACGGGCTTCCCAATGTCCTGTCGGTCCCCTGCCCTCTGGAAGTGAGCTCCGGGAGCTCCAGGAGCTCCGAGGCTCCCTGTGGAACCCCACCTAGCCCCCAGCCCCGCCCACGACAACCCACGCAGGGCTGCCCTCACCACCTCCCGCTCTGCCTGGACAAGCCCAGCTCCTGCCAGCACCGCTGCCGTGGGGCGTCCCTGCCCAGGGGGCCCAAACTACTGCACGGCCAGCCAGGGCCACCGAGGCTGCCACCCACACAGCTGCGCCAGGAAAGAGGGTCTGGGCCACGTGCTGACGCTCTCACCGCAGTGGTCGGGGGCCTCTGGCAGCAATTCTGCCGAGGGGCAGCGCACACCCCCGGGGCTCGGAGGACACACGGCCCTTCCTGCCAGGCCCCCTCGGGGATGCTCTCGGGAGGGAGCCCAGGTGCTCCCAGGAGCAGGACAATGACCGGGCCACCCTCTCCAGCCTGTTCCCGGCCGCTGTGTGGTGTCCCCACACCCAGCAAACCATGCCATCTCCTCTGTTCCGTCAGGTCCAGGCCGGCACACGTGGAGGGGGCACCGCGGGGTGGGCGCTGCCTCTGCCTGGGAGGTCTCGGTGGCTCAGCCTCAGAAGGTTAGGGTGGTGGGGCAGGGGGAGCTCTCCGTACCGAACTGGGCTCTTCACACCCCGGGAGTGGCGTGGCCCGGCCAGGTCCTCACAGGCCTCAGTGGGACAAGGATGGGGACCCGGCAGCCCTGGCTCCAGCACAGACCCTGCTCTTTGCGAGGCTCCTCCCGTGACTCGGGGCCCACAGCACAGCCGGGGGGAGGCCACTCCCGAGAGCCGGGGGGCCGGGCTGCCACCCCAGCTGCAGCGACCTCTCTGCGGGCCCCCCAGCAGGACACCAGGCTTTTCCTGGACACAGAGTATTTTCCAAACACTGCCCATAGCGGGAGGAGTGGGCCAGATCGCGCCCAGGGGGCCCCCACCCCCGCCCAGCTCAAGCAGCTTGTGCATCTGTGAGTCAAACACAGCTCCCCCCTGGGCCTCACAGGGCTCAATTTCCAGGCAATGCAGCTGATAGGATCTGTAATCAAAGCTGGGGGGGGAGGGCGCGGGGCGGAGGGAGAGGTGAAGTCATCGGTAAGTGGACACTTCTGGGATGAGCACTTACAACCATCATTTAGCATCTGAAAGCATCCTTTTCAATTATCTCCAAAATAATCCGCAAGCTAACCTGAAACCCGGAGCACGCAATTAAAGTGTTGGGAAGTGGTCGGCGATCACGGAGCTCGCCAGGCCCCAGCGAGACGTGCGAGGTGGGAGGCAGACCTTTAGAACTGAAAACCAGCCAAGCACGAGCCAATTAGCGCCCCGAGATCGATCTGCAAAATGGCACGGGGAGGGGGCAGGGCCCCAGTGCCCGGATGCTCGGGGTCACCGGCCCGTGGTGAACAGTCCCTGAGCAAACCCTGCGTGTGGGGGGAAGGTGGCCGGGCTCAGGCTGCCATCTGCCAGGATGAGACCTCCTCAGGACAAGCCCCTGAAGGGCTTAGGGGGAGGAGCCCGCTCAGGACACTAACGCCAGGGCTCAGGCATCTGGGGGTGACATTCTCAGTCTTCCGGGGCGCGTAGGGCTGAAAGGCAGCCCGCACCCATCCTCTGAAGATAGGAGGGAGCCGCCCCCCCCCCAGTCACACCAGGTCCTGCTGCTCAGGTGGGCCCCAAGCTCCCGGAAGGGCCGCTCCTCCCGCCTGCACAAGGATGCGCCCGACCCTACCCCCGCCCCCGCGGCCTCGTGCCCGCTGAGGTGCAAAACCAGGACACACCCTCAGCGACGGTAACGTTTCATCACTACGTGCGTCTCGTTCGGGAGCCCTTCTGGGGACCGGAACGCAGATGCGAGGCCTCGTTAACCCCCTTCCCTGGCCCGCGTAGCATCTGCCCCACGAGGGGAAGAAGTGTCCCCTCTGGGCTGTCGGGAAGACTGACGGCACTGATCCGCAGGACGGTCGGCCCGAAGGCCCGGTCAGCAGCTGGGCCGTGGTGTCAGCGACACCTGACGAAGTGGGCACAGGTGGGGCGCTGCGGGGACGGGGGCGGGGCCCAGCCGGCGGCGTGCCCGCGGGCGGCCCTCTGCCCAGGAGAGGCCGGCTGTGGCATCGCTCCTCCCTGAGGAGACTGGCGGCTGGAGTCTCACCGGGGAACGAGTCCGGGGCGGTCGCCCTTCGCTGGGTTTCCTCCCCACGGTGCCCCCTCCACGGCCTTGGATGTGAGTCTTAGCTCGCCAGACGGCACTGGGGTGCCCCATAAACCGGGGGCCTTATGCCATCCCAGCCCTGCCCTTCCTCATCACCTCCATCCGCTCTCACCTGGGGTCCCCAAAGGACACGGCACTGCCCCCACTGGCACCAGCCCACCCAGGGCCACCACAGCCACCAGCAGGCACCCAGCAGCCATGAGACAACCAGACCAACACCCTGCACAGCAACCTGAGGTGGGCAGATCGCTTCCTTGGGGGGCCCCATGGAGAACCCTCCGCACCTCCCCGCCCCTAGGCAGGTGCTGCTGTGGGTGCACCTGGCCACCGAGCGCACCTGGCTGGGGTGTGGGTCGCTGGGGAAACAGTGAGACTCGGTGGTGGGAGATCCACACGGACAGGCACGCATGCATCCGTCTCTGCCGCCTCCTGAAACCCTTCGGCGGCACGGCAATGCGATCGGTGAGGTGCGGGGCCGTGAGGACGGACGTGAGGCGACGGCAGGTGTGGAGAGGTGTGAAGAGGTAACCGCTGAACTGAGCGGCAGGTGCCGAGGAGAAAGGGGCGCGTGCCAGGAGGGGGCAGGAGGAAAAGGGTCGAGATGCCTGGCAAGGGAAGGGACGCGCACAGAGCCTGCCGAAAACTGCAGCTCACAGGGCTGGGGGCACGTTCGGATGGGGCACGTGGGTGGAGGTCACGTCGGCAGCTCGGACACCGACAAACACCACGAGCCAGGGCTCCCCCGGGGACCGGGTGTTCAGACATTTGCCAGCACAGCGCTGCTCGGCCGCCACCCCCAGTGGCCAGGGCGTAACCAGGCCTCAGTGGAACAGCAGCGTTCTCTGCAGAGAGCCTCTGACTCGAGCTTCCATGCCGTCTAGATTCAAGTTAACGGCCGCGGCCACCGTGTCTGATCTGATGGCCCTCATCAGCACACGCCAGGGTCTTCTCCGGGGCACTAGTCTAGAGGAAGGACCTAAAGATCGGGACAGCGGGGTGGGTGGGAGTCCAGGGTGACCTGGATGGGCCCCACCGTACTCCACACGAGGCCCATCGGTCAGCCAGCCCAGCCCCCACACGGAGCTCCAGCTTCTACCAGCGCTGGGGCCTCCCTCCCCACAGCAGCGCAAGCCAAGAGCACAGTCAGGCGGGGAGGCCTTCACCGGGAAAGGGACGGGGACGGGGGCAGAAGAGGGGGAAGTGTGGGACACAGGAACGGTGTGGGAAGAGGAGGGTTTCCAGGGCGGGAACCGGCGCCCTCGGAGAGGACCGGCAGTCCAGGAGTGAGACGCCATAAAAAGGAGCAACCGCAGAACGACAAAGAGCTCTCAGGAATGAAAGCTGTGACAGGAAATGAAAAGGGATCTAGTGCACAGACTGGAAAGAAAACTGTGGAAATTTCCTGGGAAGCAGAATAGAAACTCCGAGATGGAGCCTGCGAGAGGAGAGAAGATCAGAGGACCCGCCACGGTGTCCGATCTCCGAGCAGTGCGCCTGCCGGAGAGCAAGGGAAGGGGGGTGTCAAACAATGAAACAAATCGTTCTTTAACCGAAATAGTCCACCACGGGCCGCGTGGCTTTCAAAAGACCAGCCCTGCGGACCGGGGAGGCCCGCACGAGGAGAGAGCCGGGTGCTGGCGCGGAACGGGGAGGTCAGAATTCGCGCTCCGTAGACTTCTCTATAAGGAACGCTGGAAGCGCATTTTTAAAGACGTAAGAATGTTTGGAAGCTAAAAGACGCCATTTCTGGAAGCTACAAGACAGGAGCGACATCTTAAAAATTTCGAGGAAACAGAATTCCAAACCCAGGCAAGCACTCCATTAGGCGTGAAGGGAGGACGACGGCATTTTCCAGACATGCGACGTTTCCTGCTCCGTCCTTCCTGCGGAAGGAACCGGAAGGCGCACAAGGAAATGCCTGGTGCGTGGGCCTGGGAGGACCTACTCGCAGGAGGACCTCGTCTGTGGAAAATAAACACGCTCGCAGACACGGGAACGCACCCAAGTGCAGCAGCGGGGCCCGGAGGTGTGGGCAAGGACGTGAAGGTTTGTCTCTGCGCTGGGACGCAGCTGCCCCTCTCAAGGACAGGACGGAAACGGAGAAGGGGAGAGGAATACACTTTGTGCCACTCGGTGTGACTTCACGGGTTGAAATGAACAGGGATCACTTTTATCATTTAAGAAAACGTAGCAAATGGCTTTCAAGTGCTTTCTAGACTGAAAACACCAAGGCCAAGGCTTAACAGCTGGCCTGGACGTCACTGCTTATGGGACCCGTGAGCTCGTTAAGACCTCTGAGAGATCAAGGACTCGCCATCGCTGGCAAATAGGGCTCCGCGAAGCAGCAGCTGGCGCTCTCCCCACGGGCGCAGAGGAGACCTGACTGGCGCGCTGTGCTCGGCTGCAGCCAGGCCCGACGCGTCCGCACCCTGGGAAGGAGCCCAGGGGCCCAGCAGCTGCAGCCAAAGCTCCGACTTCTGCCCGTGCGGAGGACCGGGCTCTGCCCTGCTCGGCCGCCCAGCGGCTCTGCGGCCTGAGGCTCTGGGCACACCGGTTCACGCAACCCCCCTAAAAACCCGTGACCGCAGGCAGCTGGGCCAGGCCAGGCCTTGGAGACGCAGGGGTGCCTTCGCCGGTCCATCCATCATGCAGGCCGAGTGCTGGCCGCCGAGGAGACGCATGAGGGAGGCCAGAGGCTCCCTGCCCGGATGGCTGGTCGGAAGACAGGGAATCCACGCGCAGCCTCGATGGTTGTGGGGTGGCGGCCATCGGAGAGGTGGGACCAGCGGACGGGTGCGGGAGGTCAGAGGTTCCGGGAGGAGCCTCGCCCACGCTGTGAACCATGAATGTGGGCTGCCGGCCCCCAGGACTGCTGACAGCGCAGGCGTGAGGGGACACGGTGCAGGGTGTGCAGGGCCACACTGCGGGGGGCTCCCGGGACGTGCCGGCTGGGTGCCCGCGGGCGCCAGGCAGAGCCGCAGGGCTGGGGTGGCAGGCTGACCTGAGACCCTCTGCCCCGTCTCTGTGGGATCAATTAGCGTCCCGGTAACGACGGAGATTCAACTTGCACAGTCACTTCTCAGGAAAAGGTCACCTGCACCCCCGGACATTGTGTCTCTTGGCTGGCTGGTTTTCAGCAGGTTTTCTCTGGTTTTCAGCAGGGGTGCTGCGGGACAGGGCTGGTGACAGGTCCCCACAGAGGACCCTGGGCAGCAGCTCGCCCGGACTCGAAAGCCAAGAGCTCCTGAGAGCGGCCACGGCCCAGGGGCTCCTATGAGAGGTGAGTGGGGCAGAGGATGAGTCACAGAACCGTCACAGCCAGCCACCGGACCGTGTCCCAGTGCCCACGGGGCCGCAGGTTACCAACACAGAGCCAGCAGAGTTACAGAACTAGAGGCCAGGAGGGCGTGGCCCTGGCATGGGGGGTGGGGCGGAGGAGGGTCCAGGCCAAGGCACTGCGTGGGGAAGGGGCGAGGGGACAGATGAGGAGGGATTCCGGAAGTAGGGTTTACAGGATGGAGACTGGAGTCGTAAGGATCCACGGAGGGTCCCCGCCCCGAAGGAGTTTCCTTGACAGCTGAGCCTGACAGGGGCTGCAGGAAAGAGAACCCCAGTGCACACGTGTGTGTGTGTGTGCACGCGCGCACACGCGCACTACCACACCTGCTCTCTCCACGTACCTAAGAGTCGTTATCTGTCACCTTTACTCTCCGGGAGGAGCCAGGGCAGCCCTGGGTTTCCGCCCAAGCTCAGCAACCCCCTGGGGGCCCCACAGCCTGTGGGCACCCCCAGTCACCGCCCGCCCCCACACCAGCACTCCTCACCAGCACAGAGCCCCCTGCCTACGACCTTGGACCAGGGGCCAGGCCCACACCCCAGGAGCTGCAAACAGGACCTCACTGTGCAGCGCCGGTGTGGGCAGTGACAGTGCGCTGTCGAGAGGGCCACTCACATGCCCAGGAGCCCCGGCCCACCGCTGGGAGAGCCCGGGTGCACCCGGTCAGCCCGGGGCCCTGCCCTCCCTCGGGAGCCGCGCGTCACGCTCTGACCTGCTCGGGGCGGTGCTGCAAGTGGCTCCAAGGTCCTGACTACACCGGTCACTTCAGACCCGCACGCCACCCCACTCAAGGAAGAGCCCTCCTCCACCCTTCTGCAGCCGCTGGACCTGGGAGCTTCGAGGCCGCATCAGTGAGCCCACTTCCTCTTGGGGACCAGGGCTCCCCAGGGCCAGGGCGCGGGCTGTGATGGCGGATGTGGCGATGTCACCTAGGCAGTGACTGCTATCTGTGCCCGGTGGCCGCTGCCCCGCTGGAGCCCGCGGTCGCTCTCCACCCCGTCAAAGGCATCTCCATGGCTGCCTCTGGCAGATGGTCCCCTCCAATGAGGCTCGATGCCCGGGGTTGCCGGGGAACTTGAGCAGGCCCTGCCATGGGGAGACCAGGGCCTCTCCCCAGCCGGGGGGCTGTGGGCGGGCAGCCGCAGCCCCAGGGAGGCCGTCCCGGCTGGTGAGCGTGTCCGCCTCACTGTTGGGGGGCAGTCCCTCCCTTCTGTACTGAAGGCCTCCGTGGTAGGAACAGGGACCAAACACCCCCGAACGCGTCACAAGGCGGGTAAGCAGGCAGCTGTCCGCTGGCCTCGGCCGCCTGCTGCTGCTCATGGGGAATGCGCTGCGGGCCAGGCCCCGGGCCCCCACTCCGGCACGCCGCCAGCACACACACCCCACCACGTGCGTGACACTGTGCGTGGAGCCAGGGACGTTACCAGGGACCCCAGCTGGACAGCGAGTGCAGCCGGGACGGGGCCCTGCCTTGTGCACTCGGGGGACCAGGGACAGCGCTCAGCAAGTCAAGTCCCTGCCGAGGGCGGGAGCCAGGCGGGCCATCCGAAGGGGAAGAGGGGCTGACAGATGGGGGGCAGCAGAGACCCATACACACACTGCAACCTGCGTCAAAGGGGCCCACAGGCTTTGTCCATCTCCACGCGGCTCCAGAGGTGGGTCGGAGCTGCTCACAGCAGGTATCACCCCACCCCCCGCCTGCCACTGGAGGCCCACCCTGGGCTGCATGTGCCCCAGGGCTTCTTCTCACTCCTCATCCCCTGGGGGGTGCCTCCTCCCTCAGGCCACGCAGAACACTCCCTCCCCCAGGAAGCCTCAGCTCGGTGGGTGTCTCCTCTCCCCTCAGGTAACATGTGGGGAGGAAGCAATGGTGTCCCTCAGGGACAGCCCTGTGCGGGGCCCTGGGACATGCGCCTCTCCCCTCCAGGGCGCAGAGCCCATACGGCAGGTCGCTCTGTGGTCCCCAGCGCCTCCGCGGTGACTGCCACACAGGACGCAGACACAAGGCACACACAACTGGCCGCTGGCCAGGGCCGCCTGAGCCGGGACAGAGGGACGCCCACACCCAGGCACCCGGAAGTGCGGGAGCTGCCCGCCGCCACCCCTCGCCTGGGGACCTCGGGCGAGGGGCCGGGGCAGCCACACTGCGGTCCGGGCTCGGCAAACAGCACCAGGCAAATATTTGAGGAATGACTCACGGAGCTGAGCAGATGTGGCCGTCGCGGCGCCAGGGCGAACCCGACCTCGGGTTCTTGGGGACTGCTGGGACGACCCGCAGGCTCCCAGGGTGCTGCTGGCCGACTCGGGATGCCTGGGGCGCTCCGGTCACAAGGGTGCAGGGTCCTCACACACACACACACACACACACACACATACACATGGCCAGTGTCAACCCCTCATGGCCTCACGGGCCTTTGGTCCCAGCCTGCTGGTTCCCCAGCGGCAGGAATGCACAGCAGCCCGGGTTCCAGGACGACCCGAGCCGGGCGGGGTCCTCAAGGCCCTCCTGACCTCCTGCTCCCAGCGGCAGGGCCCGGCCGCCTCCCACCTCCCGCCTCACCGAGGGCAGAGGCTGCCCTGCACCCCTGCCCGCCAGTGCCGAGCCTCACGGAGACCGGGGCTGCTTAGAGAAGCCGCCCTGGCTGTCCCCACCAGCAGGGACTGTGCCCCGGGACAGCCGTGGCCACCCTCTGGGAGCTGAGGTGCCATTGCATCTCATCAGCTGCTGGTGACTTCTGGAAACTGTCCGGGGTCTGGGGGCACAGGAGCTCGGGAAGCAGTGACAAGATAGGTGACCCTGGGGGAGGCCTGTAAAGTGGGGGTGTGGACAGCTGCACCCGGGGAGCCCCCGCCTCACACGCAGCGCCATCCTCCGACACCCCGGGCTCCAGGGCCCTGTTCCCCAGGCCTCTGAGACCGGGGCGTGGCTGGTGAGCCAGGACCCTCGCCCAGGGCGGGCACCTCGGCCTCAGTCCACAGGGCAGGGGGTGCGCGAACTGCACCCAGGGCTCAGGCAGCCGCAGGTGAGCTCGAGTCGCACGGCCACTTCCTGGTGTCTCCCGAGCGCCAGGCTCCGCCCGTCAGCGGTGCCCTGACCACACGCAGCCCACCCCACGTAGTCCTCACACCTCCCCACGAGGACGATGCAGTCAGTGGTCCGCTCCTCAGCCGCCACGGGCGGGGGAGGGTCTGCTGGGCTCCGCGCCTTTCCCAGGGGACACAGCCGACACGCAGCTGAGCCCCAACTTGCCCAGAGCTCCCTCTGCACTCCCAGCTCCAACACACATGGTTTGTGTCCACTCAGAACCTCACGATGTGACTTCTTCGGGAACAGGGTCTTGGCAGACAGAGTGAAGGATCCGGGTGAAATCATCCTGGGCTTGGGGGGCCTAACTCCTCTTCTAAGAAGAAGGGATGGAGAGTCAGACACGGAGAGGGCAGCCACCTGAAGCGGGAGGCAGACGGCACAGCACGGCCACAAGCCAAGGACCGCCACAGCTGCGGGGAGCAGGTGGGGGTGCGCAGGGCCTGCCTCACCGCCACCCGGACTCCCGGCCTCCAGAGCGGCGAGGACGCCTTCCCGCTGCTCTAAGCCCCTCAGCCAGTCTATGGGGGACATTGTGCAGCCACGGAAACTCTGAGCCGCAGAGGTCATCCCCCCGCCTGGTGTGAGCGGAACCCAGCAGGCTGGGGGCGCAACGAGGCTCGCTGCCGCGAGACCTCAGGGTTACCTTGCGGCTAACGAGCCTGC
This sequence comes from Trachops cirrhosus, assembly GCA_028533065.1. Classification (NCBI taxonomy): domain Eukaryota; kingdom Metazoa; phylum Chordata; class Mammalia; order Chiroptera; family Phyllostomidae; genus Trachops; species Trachops cirrhosus. The sequence goes on from CM052544.1 coordinate 122,494,303, forward strand.
TGCTGGCAGGGCCTGGGGCGTCCTCCTGGGCGACCTGCTTTCACGTCTCTGCTGCTGTCCCCTCTCGTCCCGGAGAAGCCGCCAGCCAGGCCCCCACACCCGCCCAGAGAGAGCAGTGAGAGTTCCAGTTCGAGGAAATGCCGCCCCCACCACCCAGCAGAGCAGAAACGTCTCGGAGCCGAGGCCAGCCCTGCCTCTGCCCTGCAGGGTGCGGCAGGCTCGGCGCCTGGCAGGCATTTACAGGAGCTCGCTCACCTCCTCTGCCCGCTCCGCCCCTGTCCAGGGCCTTGTCACCACACTCGGGGCTCCGTCCAGGTCCACCAGGCTGACAGACAGCCGAGAGCCAGGGATGCTGCCTGCTCCCTAACGTCTCCCTTCCCCCCGCACTAAGAGCCCTCACGTGCAGCCGGGCACACGGTCACGTTGACGAAGCCGCACTGCCTCGCCACCCCTGCCCAGGTGCGGCGCTGTGACTCCACTCTGGCCAATGCCGTGCTCAGAGAGGGGGTCTGTGCCGACTCCAGAAGTGCCCCTGAGAAGGGGAGGCTGCCTGAACCCCACAGGACGGCTGGCGTGGGGGCGGCCAACTCGGGTTCCCAGGCCAGGCTGGGCAGGAGGGGAGTCCCGGTTCCACCTGCCACCAGGAGTGCGTGTGACAGAGACGCTAGCCCGAATCTGAGCCACGATGACTTTAGGGGCTTTGCAATGGTAGCCAAACCTCGCCCTCAGGGACACACGCCTTCTGTGCCTCGCAGGCACGGCCGCTGTTCTCAGAGGGCCTGGTGTCAGCCCTGAATCCGCCGGGCAGAGCCCTCGGGGCGGGAGGGGCGCACCAAGGATGGGGCAGGGGAGGTTTCGAGGAGGAGGCGACGGGGAGGTGTGGAGGTTTAAAGCCAGCACAGAGTCTGGGGGGTGGGGACAGCAGAGGCAGTGTCCGGGAGTCACCCACCTGGGGTCCTACCAACAGAGAGGCCCCGAGGGCGTGGCTGCGCAGGTGGCCAGGCCTGGGCCCGGCCCTCACGTCTCTAGGGAAGTCCAGAAAGACTTTGAAGACTGGGTCACACCTGCCTTTCAGAAAACGGCCCTGGCAGGCGAGGGGAGCAGTAGGTGCTTCAAGAAGGGCTGTGCCCCGGGCACCCCAGGGGGCGGCCGCTCAATCCTAACCGGAGAGCGGCCGGCACCACGGCCCCCCGCTGTCCTCCAGGCAACGGCCCCCTGAACCCCCACCGGCCTGCAAACCTCGCACTCTCACTCCTCCAGACTGTGGGGCACATCCCGGATCAGCCCAGCGGTGCAGTGGAACGAAGAGGGGTGTTCACACGTGACTTACAGAAATGAACCCTCGCACGGACGAACAGAGCTACAAGGTCCCTGAAAGAAAAGGTGACTCCTTCACTGTGTTCCAGGCCACCTGGGCTTCCAAAACCAAACAAGGTCCCTGTGGCGATTTCGGTCACTTGGGCAGGGCCTGTGCCGGGAGCCCACAGCCTGTCCGCTTGGACAAGTCACCCACCTGAACATCCTTCTCAATAGGCTCTGAGGGAGAAGGGAGGGGACCAGGGACAAGTGGTGGAGGAACAGAGCAGATGACAGCCCAGCTCTAGAAGGCCTGGCCCGTGGTGGGTGAGCCCAGTATCTGCCAAACAGCCAGCTTCTGTTCTCGGGCCCCGGGCTTGCTCTGGGCCAGGCACCACGCCCCCACGAGCTCCCCACAGCCCAGGGGAGGCGATGTTGTGCCCGCACTCCCCGGCCCTGAGGCTCCCGCTGCCTCGATAACCACCGCACACACCCACACGCCCACACACGGAGGGGACATGTCCCGTGACGGTGGCTCCCTAGAGTGGGTAACCTGGGAAGGAAATGCTTCCAAGGCCTCCCAGAGAACCAGGATATGCTCTGTGGAATCTGCATGCATATGCATATGCATATATGCAAAATCTCCGTGTGTGCACGTGCCCTCAATGGGATCTCTTTCTATATATAGAGGTGCAAACGTGCAGCGGCAGCTCCGTCACATAAGTGTGTATGTGCGTGTGTGTGTGTGTGTGTGCGCGCGCGCGTACCCCCCCCCGGCCCTGGAAACACAGCTCTGCGCGCTTCAGTGCACCAGAGGCTCCAAAGGACGACCCGGCGCCGAGCGCCTGTGCCCCAGACTGAGGGCGTCGCGGCTGCTGGCTTCTCCTTGAGCCACTCCCCTCGCTCGGTGCCTGCGGTGCCTGTGGTGCCTGCGTCCCAGGTCCCGGTGCTGCGGGCTGTGCAGGCGACTGTGCGTGCCATCAGAAGGGACCGGAACGGAGCTCCCTGCAGACACCCAGCACCACACGGAACCACCGTGGAAGCTTCTGCCTGCGGGTTCCGGCAAGCCCAGTGCAGGGGACCCCAGGGCACACCTGCCCAGGGCCTAATGTCCCCGCTGGAGAGAGTTCCAGGTGCCTGCGGCCCATCAGACGCTGCTCCTGTCACCAGGAAGTCATCGGCCGCTGACGAGGAGCGTGGACGCTCTGACGCTCTCGGGCCCAGCCTGCCTCACCTGCCCAGGTGTCAGCAGCGGCTGGGCTGCACATGGGCGAAGTGCGCCGGGGACCAGGCAGAGGAGAGGCGGGCGGCCCTGGTGCCTCCTCACGCTGCCTCTCCTCTGGTTCTGCCCCATCACTACCTGCCAAGAACTTCCCCGTCACAGGGGAGCTGGGGCGCGTCACGATGCTGGGCTACGTTCTGACGTTCTCCGTACACACGCACACGACAGCACACCACGCGGCGTTCGGAGCCTGACCTGTGACAGTGAACACGACCGTGTACCATCACGAGGATGAACGTTTCTGAGCGCGTTCTGGGCGAGCAGCCGAGCTCGCTGTCCCTCCCCTCCACGCTGCACCTCACGCGGCCCTGACAGGTGGGCATGCCTGCTCGTGGCACAGAGCGGGGAGCAGGCCAGGAGCTGGGGGTTCCCTTGAGGTAGCCCTGTAGCGACTCCCTCCAAGTCCGTCCGACTCCAGGGCCCATCTGCCAGGCTCAGACCCATGACGCCTGATGGAGACAGTGGTGGCGCTCCACGCCACTCAAGGCTCCTGTGCCAGCTCCCCAGCGATGCCTGAGCCAGCCTAGACCTCCGCCAGCTGGGGGCCTGAAGCCCCGGGCCTGGACCATTGTCACAGGGCCCTGGCCCCTGGTCTCCCCTGCCATATGCACGGGAAGGAAGGAAGGAGGAGCTGATATCTGGGTGTCCTAGGTGCCAGTCACCCACACACGGCCCCGGTGGGCACGCCATTCTGCAAATTGGAAGGGGAGGGAGGGCGCACCCCTGGGCCGGGGGCTTGTGCTCTCCTCATCTAGGGGTTCAGAGTCCGCCTGCCCGACAGCTGGAGGGGCGGGCAGGGGCAACCAGGCGCCAGTTCGCCGGAGGCCCCGAGCTGGGGGCACAGGCGGGCGCTCCCGAACGCCACCGTGGGAGCGCGTGCACAGACGGACCGGGGAGGAGCCAGCAGGCCCCCAGCCATGGACCTCCCAGCGGGCGAGGTCCACTTCCGCTTCAGGACGTCAGGATGCGGGAGGCGGGCCACCCGTGAGGCTGCACCTGTCTCCTTCTGGCTCAGCCATGGCCTAGCACCAGGACCAGGCGGGTCCAGCCCAAGGGGCCAGCGGCAGAAGGCAGAGAGCACAGCGTGAGGGGCTCACTCTGGGCAGCTGGGGCAGCAACCACTCAGGGCACAGGGTGCCTCACGGCGGAGCTGCTGGCTCTAGCTCGGGGGCAACTTCAGAGACGGGACAAAGGGCTCTTGTTTCGGTCCTGTCGTTCTCACTCGTAAATGAATATGCAAATATTTAACATTTCTACATTGCATGTAGCACATGCAATCACTGTAATCACATATAATTACTGTGCAGACACACATGCGTAACACAAATGCATAATTACCTAATAAGTATGCAAATGTAAGTATTATTTGGGGTTTTGTTTATTACTTAATTTTGTTTTGTCTTCATTCTCAGGGCAAATGGTCCCACGACAAGGGTCATCTGAGTAGCACAATAAAAGCAGGAAAAGGAACACATCTGCTCATGCTCTCAGTGTTCTACAGCAGAACCCCTCCCCTCTCCCCGAGGGTCAGACCCTCGGGGGGCGCACTGAGGGCGCGCCGTGCTCAGAAGGCCGCGGGCTGCGCCGCCCCAGCACGCACACACTCTCCACCCCCCGCCACCGGCTCCGGAACATCCAGAGCCGCAATCGTCGCGTTCTCCCTGAGTCAGAACCAACAGGGCCAGCTTGTCCCCAAGCCTCAGATCGCAGACGGTGCCATTAAGGACGCTCTCGGTTCTGGAAAGGAGTTAAGAGCTCAGCAGCGTGGAGTCAGGTCCGGGCTAGGGCCCTTCCTGCTTCACCCGGGCAGGACCCCACCCTCGGGGCCTTGTCTGCCCCGGGGATCAGGGTGCTCAGAGCGCCCTTGCCGTCCCTGTGGGGGGAGGAGGACCTCCTGGCACAAGGCCCCCAATACCGGGCAGCCTAGACAAGCACCCAGACTCCTCCGGCTCCTCTTCTGCCTGGCTGTGCGGCCCTGGAGAAGGCAACAGCCCCTCTGAGCTTCGGTGGGATGACGAGGGTCCCAGCGATCACAGCAGCTGCCTCAAAGGGAGCACCCAGCACGCAGCAGGGCTCACAGCACGATCCTACTGAGTGCTGCTCGGATGGACTCCGCTCTCCTGGCCAAACCCCTCGGAAGACCTGCCGCACTTGGCCAAGAGGGTGCAGCTGGGCTGAGGCCAGCACTGAGCACTGAGCACTGGGGACCCACCCCAGGAAGTGCTCGGGGTCCAGCCGCCCTGCAGACCACAGCGGCCTGCTGGCGGCCCGGCCTCTGGGAGAGCGCTGTGGCCTTTCCGTGTGTGGCTGATCGCCTTCGCACGCCCTGGCAGGGCGATCCCGAGGCAGACACATCAATCATTAAACCACTATTTGTCCAGGGCTCCAGGAGGCGGGGGCTCTGCTTCCTCCACAAACATGCCTGCAAGACGCTAGGGCCCACCTGGTTACCTCGTAACCAGGAGCTGGGCCCCGGGTTCAAAGGCAAACCAACAAAGGAGATGGGCCCGAAGAGTCCAGCTGTGGGAACGTGAAGGCCGCGGGGGGTGGGGGAGCAGCTCAGTGTCTGTCCTCCCCGGAGTCTAGGGACGGGCTCCTGTTCGGACTCCCAGGCTGCAACCAAGTGGCCCTGGGGAGGCGGGGTGCCCAGTGCTCAGCTCTGCAGCCCTGGCGGGGGCTGCACCCCAGCACCAGCATCTCGCCGGGTCACTCCACCTCGGGGCCTCAGACCCGACCCCTTGCCACGACGACGGTGTCACCCGTGCTGCAGGCCCACGTGGAGAGCCAGCTCAGTCAGCAGTCACAGAGCGTTTCGCTCACTCCCGACCCTCTAAATAAGGGCCCCTGTGCTTGCTCTCTGCAGGTCGCTCCTGTGTGGCCAACCTTGCACCTGCCCTGTGTGAGGGGCTCACGAAACGCCCCCTTCTCCGAGGCCTGCCAGGGACTGTGCAGCTGGCTAACGTTTCCTCTGCCCCTGCTGTCAGCTGTGTGTAGACGGGGGACCGACCGCACAGGAGGGAGAGGAGCGCTAGCGGGTGGGGGGCGAGTGTGGCACCCCACTTGAACAGCATCGGCTCCTCCATCTCCACCTGCCAGAGCAGGAGCACGGCACGGGGGTGCGCTGCGCACTCGAGAAGCAACCGTGGTTTTGCCCAGACCAGAGCCGGTGAGCGAAGTGGAACCCCAACACGGTCTGCACACTCGGCCCGTGCACAGGGTGTGAGCCCGGGCTCACGCTGCTGTCTCCTCGGAGAAGCCTTCCCGTCTGTTTCCACACATGAAGTTCCGCCCCTGCTCCTGGCCCCGCCCCCCCCACACACGCTGCTTCTCCCAGGAACCCTCCTGGTCGGCCCCAGACAAGACGGTGCCTTCGCCAAGCTCATCGCCATCCGAGCAACGCCCACACCAAGTCGATGGGCCGGGAGCTCCTCCAGGGCTAGAGCCCTGGGTCCCTCAGGTTCCCCCCCCCCCGCCCCACCCCCAACGCCTGGCCCCGGAGCCCCAGACACACCCACTTCGGGTGGCGGGGTAACCCGAAGGCTGCCTTGAGGCCCTCGGGCCACTCCCCGCCCGGCATCAGTCCGTCCCGTGTTTCCGTTTTTGGGAGCGGCGATCAGCGTTGCTCGCTGCCCTAATGACCCACAGAGACAGTGAGTGAGAGCCGGCTCCCACGGCTTACTGAGCAGACCGAGTTCCTGCATAATGAAGCTCGTGCTTCCAGAAATAGAGCAGGCGTGCGGGTGACAGCCTGCCACAGCTTCAGAAAGCAGGGGACTGAATGCTCCCTGCCGACGACAGCCCGGAGGGTCCGCACCCGGGCAGGGAAGGACCGCGAGCGAGCGAGCCGGTCCTGCCTGCGGCCCCCGTCCTCCCACCCAGAGTCAGCGTCCAGGGGCAGAGGGGAGCCCGGCCGGGGCCTGGACCCCAGACAGCACCGGGCGGCCGTGTGTGGGCTGAGCCACAGGCAGAGATCTGGGGGCGCGCGCTGGAGGGGGCACGGAGGTCGGTGCCCCGGCAGGGCTGACAGCTGAGCTGTGCCTTGAAGGGTGAACGAAGTCTGTTTGCCCAGATGGAGCAAAGAAGCAGGGGGAGGAGGACACGGCCTTTGGACGTCTTCAAGAGGGGGACCCACAGAACGCTTTGAACATCTGATGGGAACTGTGGCCCTCACCCCCAGGAAAACGCACCCCCACACGGTGCGCAGACGTGCGTGCCTGCGGCTGTGAGAGTGCGAGCGGGGGAGTCTCCGCCCCCAGCCCTCGGCCCCCAGCCCGGGCCTGGCGCACACAGCACGTGGAGCGACGCTGGCCGAGCGAGCAGACGACGCGTGAACGGGCCTCTGACCGCCGTGCTGTGAGCCAGCGGTGACCCAGCCTACACGGTTCCCTAGAGGAAAGGCCACATCCTCCCGGGGCTTCGAGCAAGCGCCGGGCAGCCAGACCCTGGTCCCTGTGCACCGGCCACAGGGCTCCTGGAGGCAGAGGGGGTGACGTGCCCTGGGGAGCCGCTGACGGCCGCTCTGTGCAGGGCACACTGGTGGCCCGTGACTTCCCCTCCGGGCCTCTGTGCCGAGCGAGGTGCATTCACACGAACACTCACTGGTCTGTCTCAGGGGTGCCCTGGGCCCTCGATGTACCGAGCATCCCCATGCTCACTGAGGTCGGGGTCACGGCCCATCCACAGGCTCAGAGACGGAGGAGACCCTGCACGGGGAGTGACGTGCCCACGGCTCTCGCTCAGAGCCCGCCCTCTCCTGACCTGCTGAGGCTCTGGAGGAGGCCGACGCCCGGCACTCTCCACCTGCCAGGGTCGTCTGCTTTCCACGGCCACGGGAGGCCTGATGAGCTTGCTTCCAGCTCAAGGGCCCGTCCTTGGCTGAGATGGACGTCCCTGAGCAAGAGGTTCCCTGGCTGGTTTTTTCCAGCTGTTGGACGAGGCTGAGCATCCCATGACGAGTCCCCAGCAAAGGGCCTTGGCAAGAAGGACGCCGTCAGCAGCTGTCTGAGAAAGGTCAGGCGGCTGAGTCTTTGAAGTCGCCCTGTCAAGCTCAAGGCCTGGCTTCAAAGTGGCGGAGGCCAGGCCTAGTTCGGGCCACTTCCTTTCTCAACTCCTCACGTGGGCAGGAGCTCTTTCGCCCAGACCTCTGGGCGCCACAGCCTAAGCCGACCCACATGCGCTTCCAGGCCTCTCTTCCTCCCTAAGCAAGTACGCGGCTCGGCTTCAGTTCCCCTCAAGCACTGGCCCTGTGCGTCCTTAACGCATTCCGCACCAAGTGGGCAAGACACAAAAGTGACCGGGAGGCCCAGCGGGGCCAGCCACTTCCCCTGCGTGATGCTGGCCACGCCCAGAAGGACGTAGGCAGGGTCGGTCTCAACACACAACCCTGTGAGATGAGGGGACCTCAGAGGCCCTGTCCCATCCACACTGCCACTTGCTCTCGGCCTTGAGTGTGTCTCACGGTCACGGCCCCCTGCACATGGCACTCACTCCACGCTCAGCCCAGTGCGGGAGGGAGAACAGGGTGAGCACTCGGAGGCAGAATGACTCACCCAAGGTCACTCAGACCTGCGAGTGGAAGCCAGAGCTTCTGCATCCAGACCTGTGAGCTTCTCACTGCGCCCGGCCCCCACGGGGGTGGGGACAGCTCTGACGCAAGAGCCTGCGAGCAAGGCCCACCAGAGGGAGGCCCTGACCTGCCTGAGGCCAGGGCCCCGAGGCTCGGCCTGCACCCGCTCTCAGCAGCCACTTCCAAAGGCTCCAACCAAAGGCCACTGGGCTCACCTTGTCCCTGGGAAGATGGCTGGATGGAATGCCAAGTGGGAGCACCGGTAAGGGAGGCAGGCTGGCTGTGGGCACTCACGGGCAGGCTCATCCCTCCCCCAGGGCCGGCTCCCCTGCCAGAGGCCCTCGGTGCCCGGTCGCCCCAGGCTCCGTGTGCGAGGCTGGCGCCCGAGAATCTTTTCTGTGCGGCCCTGGGACGAGGCGTCCGAGGGCGACAAGCGCTCTCACCGCCGAGCAGCGAGTCCCCGCCAAGCACACCTGGGCCCTCGTTGCGACAACAGTAACAACAGCGAGACAGGGCACAGGCTACGGTCCTGGAACAGCCCAAAGCACCCATGCCTGCGCCGAGTTAGGGGCACGCCACCGCCGGGTGCTGGCACCGAAGGAGGTCCCAGGCGGTGCGGTTAAGGGCGGGAGGCGGCAGAAGGCGCTGGGAGCTGGGGTGGCGGCTGGGCTGGGGGAGGGGCTGTCGCACAGCCTCTCACGTGACCTGTTTGAACCAAGCTCCTGCACGTTTACCTTTGCAAAACAGACGGAGGGACGCCTGAGGGACGCCTGGCTGCAGGACCAGGGCAGGGGAGGGAGGCGTCTCAGGGCAGGAGTCCCCGCCTCCGAGGGGGTGGCACTCGCAGGAGGAGCTTGGCCGAACCAGGTGCGGAGCGGCTCTGCACCCCACCGCGCGTGTGTTGTGACGGTGCCACGCTCTCCCGGGCTCTCGAGCACGCCTGTGACATGACATGCTGAGTGTCAGTGGAGGCCGGTCCCGGGGGCTCCCTTGAAGGTGGCTGCCCTGAGGGCTGGGAGCAGCTGAGAGCAGGAGCCGACCAGAAGAGAGGACAGCAGGGGCCCTGCCGATCCCAAAGGGTCCTCCGGAGGCGGGAACGGCGGCGGCTTGAGGAGTTCCCTTTGTACGCGGTTTCTATTCTCACTTTGTTCCTTCAAAAACTATTATTCACGTCCACGTCAATAACTTTTCCTATTCTTTGACTCTTTATAAGCTTATAAGCTTACGTTTGGCAAAAATGCCAAAGGAATAGAGAAACGGTTGCTGGGGGTCCCTGCAGCCACTCGGCCCTGGGAAGGGCTCGGCCGGGCCGACCGGCCTCCGGGACGCGCCGAAACCACGAGGTGGGCCTGGCCGTGAGCCGGCCTCGTCGGGGGCCCCAGTGCCGACCGGCCCTGTTCTCAAGCAGACGCCTGCGCCGGGTGCGGTGCTGGAGAGCCCACCAGCCCGGCGCCGTTGCTCAGTGACCTGGGAAGGAGGCTGAGGGCCGGGGGCAGGCTCCGGGCCAGGGAGGCTCAGCTGCCCGCTACCCTGCGGACGGCGGAGGGACCTGGCTCTCGCACCCCTCTCCCAGGGCCTCCGAGATACACCGTGTTTGGTGACTGGTGGCGGTCGCCTGGCGTGAACCTCACGTCAGACACAAGCACACGAGGCCCGCACGTCAGACAGCGAGACGACAGGGCTCCGGGCAGCCGTGGGGCAGGCCTCCCTGCAGAGCCACAGAGCCCGGACGCGGGCCATCCTGGGAGGCTGGGGCAGCCCGTCTGTCCAGCACCCGGGGCCCAACTCCTGCACAGAGCAGGCCAAACACCGAAGGCCCCTCTGAGACAGAAGGAGCAACATTCCTGCACTAGGGGTTCTGTCCCCACGAGGCCTGAGAGCCACGTCGGCGCCCCAGGCCCTGTGCCTGGTGCCCACGCACGCGGCTGGCCTCTCCACCACGAGGCGCCAGGTGCGAAGCAGCTCTGCACGCTGCCACTCGAGTGTTGGGACGGTGCCACCCCCCTCCGGGGCTCAGTGCTCTCCCAGGTCTCTCGCCTCTGCTCCTGGGACACCCGCACGAGCTCCCACCGCACGCCAGGCTGGGTGTGGGAGGTGCAGGGACGGACTGGTCCCCACAGACATCGCACTGGGAGTGCCTCACAATCAGGAATCAAGTTTCACTTACGTTTGGGCCCCCAGCACCTAGGACAGCGCCTGGGGGCAGACCAGATGGTCCACAGCCAGCCACGTACTGAATGAACGGAAAACTCCGCCAGTCAAAGCGCCACGTGGCCTGAGGTAACAGCCACTCCCGAACCTGTTTCCTAACGTGTGAGAAAGGGAGAGTACCGAGGGCCTCTCGGGCCGGACAGAGTGCGCGGAGACTCCCACAGGTCGCCGAGCCGCGCCCCTCAGGAGTGTGGGTGTGCCCTTCTCTCTGAGGCAGGGGGTGGGCTGTCCCCACCCAAGTCACCACGTGGCCATGGCCTCGTAGATGGGCGTCGCCCTCATCCTCACGGGACTCAGGCGCAAGGCACACAGCGCTTCTTTGGAGAACGTGTACTGGAAACATCTACTCGAAATGTGGCCAGCCCCGAGTTCGTGCTCCCTGAACGCCGAGGGGAAAGAGCACGGGCCGGGCCCTGGTGTGTGCGGGGGCCCGAGAGGGGAGTGTCAGCAGCTGCACAAGGTGGCAGGAGGCACAGCAGCGGGAGAGGCACAGCAGCGGGGCAAACGGCTTGGCCCTGTTAGTCCCCGTGACCTGGTTGCTATGGAAACGGCTGGAAACGGCCCTCCAGACAGACAGTGGGAGAGCACGCTGGGCTCTGCAGCCCCCCACACCCCGTCTTCCCACCTGGCGGTGCAGCCTCCCCCGGTTTGCAGGGGGAGACAGCGGGCGTCTCGCAAGGGCCGCTGAGCAGCGCCGAGAAAGCCGGAGAGCCGCACGCGGGAAACGAAACGTGGCCACTACCCTCCCCAGGATTAAAAATGAACTCAAAATGCTCTGAAGGCCTGAACTTAACACCCGAAACCATTAAACTCCTGGAAGAAAACGTGGGGGATCAGCTCCTCGGCGCAGGTCTTGGCGACGACTGTTGTGAACTGGACGCCAAAAGCAGAGCGACGCAGGGAGCGGTGAGTGGGGCTGAGTCAAGGCACACGGCTCTGCGCGCGAAGGAAGCGGTCGGCGGAGCGAAAAGGCGACCCGCCGAGTGGGCGAGCACATTCGCGAGTCACGTCTGATACAGGGACACGAGTCACGATGCACCAGAAACTCACCCAACTCAACAGCAAAAGACCCTGAACAATCCCATTACAAAGTGAGCAGGAGATCTGAACGCACACCTCTCCAAAGAAACACAGCCGACCAGCAGGTGCCCGGCGCCGCTCATCACCAGGTAGGCGAACACCAGAACCGCACATCTGTGTCTGGAGGCCCCGAACCCTTCCACAAGCTCGCGCCGAGGTGCGGAGCTCAGGGGAGACGCAGACGCCGGCATGGCCCGGTGAGCTCCGCCCCGACGAGGTTCCCACGGTGCCGGGTGCGCGGAGGGGAAGGGGCCGTACTCACCCCACTGCAGAGGGGCCAGCTGCAGGTGCTCCAGCACGAGCTGGCTCAGGAGTCCTTCCACACTGGCCTCACCTGTGCGCTTCAGGGAGGGGTGAGCCTCGGTCAAGGAAAACTCGGCTCCTGCTGGGCCCCCCGGGACAGGCGGAGGAGTTCCAGAGCTTTCTAGACCGATTCCCAGGGGGGAAGCCACCCACAGCAGGGACGAGCCCCCCTCTGCTCACGTGACCACCTGTCAGACAGCCCCCGAGTGTGCGGAAAACTGTGCCGTCTCCTCCCGCCCGAGCTCTGGTCCCCGGAGCCACTGCGATGCACCAAGTCCAGCGGAATAACCCGACAGCCGTTCTCGCTGGGGGAAATGAACGCGGCGGGTGGTTTTCCTGAACAGAGCACCCAACTGTGGCTCACTGTGCCGTACCACCACGTGCGTCTCTGGCCACGCACGGGCTCCACGCCGGCCTCCCATGTGCCACGTTCCCCTTCGTGTCGTCTGACACACAGCTTACGGATGGGGTCCGCGACACGAGCCCCGCGCGGAGCAGCTCCTGCAGGCTCTGGCCAGGCAGCAGCAGACACAGAACTCAGGCTTGGAAACGCAGCGGACCGAACTCTCCCAGGCACTAGCGTGCACCGGCCAATGGGGTTCTCAGAACCGGGCCTATAAACCTGCTCCCTGCTCCTGCACAAATGGAGCCACGATGTTTAAGTCACAATCGATAGGGGAGAAGGTAGCTCCTGACATCTTAGCGACCCGGGAGGCGAGGGCGGGCTTCCTCCTCTCTTAGGCAAGTTAACCCCATTCAACACACACACATAGTGTGTCTGAAATGAGACGGGGGTGGGAGTAGCACACGGCACACTGAAATGATTGCATGTGAACCTTGAACTTGGGAGGTGTACCTCTCGGCGAAGCTGAGACTACGGAAACAGGTGACTGTACCCACATCGCTTGAGGCCGGCCGGCCGGCAGTGTCTCATGGGGAAGCCCCGCAGGGAGAGGAGGACAGGGTTGAAGCTGGCCCCTCTCGCTGCCATGTCGCAGCTGAACAGGGCGGGGCAGGGATGGGGGGTGTCTGGAGACTCTGGGCCCAGCTGTGAGTCTTGGTGCCACCACTGGTGGGCATGGGTCGACTCACTTCAGCTCTCCAGGTCTCAGTTTCATCATCTTTAAAATGGACTTAATAGCAATATGCCTTGGCAGGGGCGTCACAAGAAGCAAGTGTCACCCACAGGCAGCGAGGTGAGCGTCAGCCCAGGGTGAGTGACAGCCCCGCACTCTCACCCCTAGTCCCCTGATCCCCCAACCTCGCAGTGTGGCCTCAAATTGTGCCTCGGACTGCCACGGCAATGCGTCCCAGTGCTTCTCCCAGAGACAATTCTCTCCCTAAGAACTTCCCAAGTGAAACTGTCCCCACCGCATCACACACATCCTGTGTTTGTGGGGCTGACTGCAGTCCTCTGATGGTCTGGGAGGTGGCGTCCCTTCGTTCCCCTCCCCGCCCCGTTCATGCACTCGCTCAACGAGCAGGTGTGGAGTGGGCGTCCGAGGGGAGGCTTTGTGGTGGCCGGGTGCAGAGTGAGGACGGACGCTGGCCACAGGGGCTCACAGGCCTGCAGGGAGGCACAGTCACGGGCGCGCTCCATCCATGGTTCTGCGTCATCCCCTTCTCCTCGAAGCCGGGGGTCACCCCGGCTGAGGCCTCGAAGGGAGGAGCTGGCTGAGCAGCCGTGGGGGTGCGGCGCCCCTCGGCTCCACTGTCTCCGGGAAACCGAGTCCCAGTTCCCTCACAGGGAGCCAGCGCGGCGGGGAGCCTGGCGGGAGCGCGGGTGTCCGGGTGGCGTGGGCGCTCGGAGATGCTCTGCACAGACACTGTCCTGGCCTCAGTCATGGCAGGCACCAGGACCTCACAGGCAGGGCAGGACCAGGGCCTGGGGACCCTCCTCGAGGCTCTCCCCCCAACGCCAGAAGGGCCCCGGCCCCTCTCCTCAGGAGAAACACCCACAAAGCCCTCCTGCCGCCCAGGGGCGGTGCACAGCCGGCCACTGGCCGACCCGGGGAGGGGCGGGCACAGGCCGGGCCTTGCTCGAGAAGAGATGAACTCTGGCCACACGGAGCTCCAGGACAGAGGCCACCTCCCTGCCCGCAGCTCCCCTGCCCCCACGGTTTCTGCTCTGAGTGCTTGCCCAGGCTCATAGGCTGGCGGGCGAGGGGGGACACCCAGGCCTGTTTCTGCAGGGTGGGGGGCGAGAGGCCTCTCTGTCACGGACTGTAGGTGCCTTCACACCCCTCCTCCCCAGGAGGGGTCCTGAGACGTCCGTGGTTTTCTGTGACGGGCTCCCTGGCTCCCAGGGAGCTGTCACGGTGGCCAAAGCTGCTGTTTCCTGCCCCTCCTCAGCACCCAGGTGGCGTCACCTGTGCAAACAGCCACGCTCTGAGCAAAGGGCAGCCCCCCGGCTGTCCCAGAAGTCCGCTGTTCCCCAGCGGGGAGCCTCCTGTCCTGCACTCGTGGGCCGGGAGGGCCTCCCTCTGAACGGGCAGGACACTGCTGGGCCTGGCCATTCGCGGAGGAGCAAGCCCTGCTCTGTCCTCAAAGAGCCCCACCCTGGAGCAGAGGCCGAGGGGGCCCACCCACGCTCCCAAAGCCCCAGCCAGCCCCTCTCCGGTACGGCTGGGGGGCCCACATCGCCTGTCCATTTCCATGCAGGAAATGAAGACTTCAGAATGTGGCATACCACCGCCTCTGATCAAAAACACCACGCCAGGCCTCCGAGGCGGGTGGCACCACGGCGCCTGATGGACACGCCGGCACAAGGAGCTTTGAAACGACTCCTCAGGGGAGCGAGTCAGCGTGTGAGTCATCACAAGGGTGCCAAGTGGCACCGGGGCTTTGGAAACCATGCCAGCGGCATCTGTCAGTATTCATTTGCTTTCGGGCGTGAGCCATAAAATTATACAGCCGAGCTAATAAAGCTAATTACCTGCATCCACATCACCCCCTCCCCGGATTCGGCCCCATAAGCCACCCAAACGGGGCTGTGTCAGAGACTGAACACACAGACGAGAAGCTGGCCGACCCGTCAGCGCGGCAGCCGCTTAATCAGCCACCACTGCAGCCAAGATTACGGTATCGGAGTGACGGCGGCAGAGGTGGCCGCCGGCAGTGTTTCTCAAATACTCAGGCCCCGGCATCTGGGGCACGAGGCCGATAAATAAAGACGAGGGCAACAACTCCTACCGTTACTTCTACCGGGAAGGACGCTTCCACGGGGCTCCCCTCGGGGGAGGCCCGTGGTGAGTGGGGGACGTGCACCTCCTCGATTTAACCCCCCCAGTTTTCCTGGTCGACTTGAACACGGAGAACCTGACAGGCAGAGGCTGGCATTTCCACCTCCAAGAGCTTCTCTGAGACTCGGGCTCACGGGACACTGAGGAAGCTGACGCAGCTAGGTGGGGGCAGGATGGAGGCAGCCTGACCCTGGGCCCATACTCTGGACACCACCCTCAGACACAGCACACCTGGCAGACAGGACAAACGAGGGTCCCTCCGGGCTCAGGGCCCCCCGCTGCCGTGCCAGTCAGCTGGGCACCCAGCCAGGAGCTTGGGGGCCTCCTTCCTCCAGCCCAGAGGCAGCCGGCCGGGAGCTCTCCACGGTGCTGAAGAGCCTGCCTCCCCGGGAATCCCTTTCTGGTCGCCTGGGACAAGCAACTACTCTTCCAACCAAGTCATAGCTCCTGTCCCCAGGAGGGCAGAGACGGTGACCCTGCAGTAGGAGGACTGTGCCATCACTACTGGTGCTGACCCAGGCTTTGCAAGCCTCCTGGATACTCCCACACATAATGATGGACAAGCAAGTTCCCAGAAGCAAGTTCCCAGCTCAGTTTAGCCCAACCCACCCCTCTGCCTCTGGGGCCCAGAGGCAGTTTCTGACACACTCCTTTCACAGTGCCCTCCACCCCTGCCACACCCTGCCTCAAGCACACCACTGAGTCACTCACAACCCCTGCTGGTCACAAGCCCAAGGAGGCAAGGAGCCACGACACCCAGGGTCCCTGTCTGGCCCTCGCTCAGTTTCTGCCTCCTCCACCACGCCCTGCTCACCACGGCAAGTCAGTGGGCGGGCAGCCCCACCTTTCGAACGGCTGGCTTCTGCACACTGCCAGGGCAGAGCTCGGAGGACTGTGTGTGGTCGCAGCCCTGGCAGGGTCAGGGCTGGGGGCCCTGGTCAACGGTGCTGTGCCTGGTACACGGCAGGTGCTCCCCGAATCCTCTCGGATTCACCCCAGCCCTTCCCCTGCCTGGCCTGAGCGCTGAACCTGTTGGTGAGGTCCGGGCACTAGCCACACAGGTGAAAAGGATGACAAGACCACCCAAGGAGAGATTCTTCTTTTTAGAAGCCTGGTCTATTGTGCAAGGGTCTGATCTTACCAGTCAACCACCGTTATTGGTTAAATTTAATAAACCAATCAGTATTTTCCCAGGGCCTTTTTGTTTGCAAACATTCGCAGGCACGCTGTCTCAGTTAATCTGCGTGTCGTGGGAGCTGTGCGCGCTCGCTTCTGAACCACTGAAACGTGGCAAATGCAAGGAAACACAGGAGGTTAAAACGCTGTCCCTCCCATTTTCCACCTGGCCACTAGCAGTGAAATATTTGGGGACATTTGCGTGGTTCTCAAACGGCCGTTTGAAGCCACAGAGCCACACTGGTGATCCTGTCTATGTGACAAGTGCCCCAGGGACCCCCTGGTACTTCGGAGAAAACGGATTCTTCCATCAGCTCCTCCCCGGGGCCGTGCAGCCCTTCGGGTGACCGGCTCTTCTGAGCCTTCCGGGCCTGCTGGGCCTGCCGAGGCACCGGCACCGGGCTCGGGATGCCCCACTGTTGCACACGGTCTGCTGAGCAAAGCCAGGAACCCGTCCCGGGCCGCTGCTAGGTGAGCGTCCTGGAGCGGGTGCTGGGGTGGGGGCTGCACCTCGGCACCCCCAGGAAGGCGGGCTGTCTGCGTCCACCTGCAGGCTCTGCAAGGACAACAGGTGCAGGGACTCAGCCCAGCCCCACTTCAGCTCAGATAAATCAGCACGTTGTCGTAACCAGAAATCAGGCTGATGGGAAGAGGCTCTGAGTGGTTAATGGGCCTCTTCCCCAGGACGCTCTTTTCCAATTTGCATCGTGAACTTTGAGAACGCCGACACTGGGCGTTCTCCTCTTGGGAGGGGCGCCAGCATCGCAGCTCCGCCACCTGGCGTCAGTGACCCAACTGGACGGCGGGTGCCCGGCAGTGCGCCAAGCTCCCGGGGAGTCTGCCAGGGGCCCATCGCTGCGGGTCTCCTCAGGCTGAGACTGCTGGGAGACGCAGCACAGGGGCAGGTGAGGGGGAGAGCACCCTGCGGGACGGGGCAGGGCGGGACACTGTCTCCTCAGGTGCGTCTGAAACGTGGGGGTGCGCTGCCGGCTGGGGCAGGGACGGGAGCTGCTCTGCTGCTCCCGGCGTGGAGCCCGGAGCACAGGCCCCAAGGCCTGCGGCTGACACGAGTCCCAGCTCTGCCACTCAGCAGCCGGGGGACCGGCAACAGGTTAGCGGGCCCAGCCGGGCCTGCTTTCCCTGCAGTGGAATGTGGGTAAAAAACTTCATGGCGTCTCTTTAAAAAGCGAGTGAGCAAACCTGTAGAAATTGCTCAGACGGCGCCTGGCATCCAGTGAGTGCCACACTTCAGTTGCGCAGTTTTGTGGTTCTGCGTTATCTGAGACACTCATGCCCACCACGGTCCCACCAAAAGTGCTCAGAGTGTGTGCAAACCCAATATGCCCCCAATGCACAAACACAACATGTGCACACACATGCACACACCACACCCAGCTCACGGTATATGGGGTGCACGCGTGCACACTGTGGGTCATACACGCACCACACAACAGCTCCACACACAGCACACACACGTGCACACATACCACACACCTCACCACACGCGGCGCACACGTGCACACTCATGCACACACATTTGGAACGGTGGTTGGTGTGCTGGGGAAGTCCTCTCCGATTCTCGTGCACCTGCCAAATCCGCAGTCTACGCTCTCCGTGTGCACACCTGACTCCTTTCAAGGCCACTTTCAGGTGTGCCCGTCACCATATGTGTTCTCTGGGGAAACAGCGATGAGATCTGGGTCCCTCCGACCCCCTCCCTCCACCCTCCGGAGGCCTAGCAGCCAGGGCAGCTTCCCAGCACTGGCGCGCAGCTGCAAAGCGTGTGCACTGTGGGGTGAGCGGCCTCTGAGCCAAGGGGTGGCCCACAGCCGTGAACACCGAGTTCCCTGAGGGCGAACACCAACCGTGACTCTGCCTTCTACCCAAGACGACCAAGGACTCGGCTGTCCCGACGACAGGGGGTGTCGGCACTGACAGTCGTCCAGGTAAAACTGATTCTGACGATGTGCTCAGAAACCACAGGGCACACCGTGTTCCAGGAGCCTGGGTCGAAGACAGAGCTCCGTCAGGAAGCGTCTTTGAGACAAGCGAGAAGCCAGCTGGCGAGGCGAAGGGCTGCCCCAGGCGATCCAGGGCGGCCCCACCTCTGTGCC
>CM052544.1:122513072-122530975 GCA_028533065.1 Trachops cirrhosus
GGAAGCCCAGATGAAAATGGACAACAAGGGTCACCGCCCCTGCCGAGCTTCCTGGGTGTAGAGAGGGCGATGCGTGTCTGCGAGGCCACGACGTGCGGCCGGGGCAAGCGCTATCCCTGACCCGCCCCAGACGCAGGGCCCTGCGCTCCAAGGGGACACCTTGCTGCCCCACATCCTACTTCCCAGTCACGCACGTCACTGGACCTCCGCACCGCACAGACCCTCCATCTGCAGCGTCGATTCTCTGGGCCGAGGCCCAGCCTGCTGCTGGCTCCGTGAGCTCTCACGGGCGTGGGCTCCCGGCGGAGTGCCTACCAAGAGCCAGGCACAGCTCTGAAAGTCCAGGATCGAGCGGGCTACCTCGCAAAACACTCCCACAGCCATCCTGCCGAAAACCTGCCGCCCGGCTCAGACACACGATCCGACCGCGTCCCGGACCCCTGCATCCCGCGTCCAGCCGTCAGTTTGCGAAACTCTTCGAGCCGGCACTGAGGGGTGGCCGCCACAGCCTGTCACCACCTGGAACACCAGCACAGGCAAGGAGCACGTGGCCTGAGGCCCTTCCGAGGTGCGAATCAGCACTTCCGATGGCAGGCCTCGCTGAGGGGAGGGGCTCGGAGGAACGCGGGGTCTTCAGCCCCTCCCTCCCAGCTGTGGTGTCTCCTAGCTCTCTGTGGCCAAAGGGCAACGGCTCCCCCCTCTCGGGTCCCCTCAACATCGAAGGCCCGAGCCAGGGGCAGCAGGCTCCCCGGCCCCGGAAAAAGGATATGATTCGCCAGTGGATGCCCAGCTTGCTGCTGATCTCCAGGCCTCGTGCTTCCTGCCGCTCTTCTTCCAGCTGCTTTGAACTTGCAAATTGTCCCTTCTCCCCAGGGGACTCTGGGAAACTCTCGAAGTTGAACTTGTCCACTTGAATGGCCATCCTAAGAGAAGGGAGAGACACAGGAAAGAATTAATCAGGAGGGCGACGTCTTCAGCTGCCGGTGGGAGAGTCGGCACATGCCAGCGTGAGACAGGGTAATGAATCATTACCGTAATTCACGAGGGACTCATGCCGAGAAAATGAAATGACGGACTCCCAAGGCAGCTCCGGCTGCAGAGCTGGTGCCGCGCACCGAGCAGGGCCGCGGCCGCAGCCACAGACCCCGGCTCAGGGCTCGGGGCCCCGGGGGGACTTTGAGTTCTGGAACGGGGCAGGGCCGACAGGTCCCAGTGTGGGAAATCTCAGAGACTAGCACGTATTTAACCCTGGGGACCTCAGAAGCCCCCCGGGAACTCCCGCCTCATCATCCGGGCACGGCCTCCTTCCCAGGAGGGCCTTGGGCAGTGTCTACACACAGCAACCTTCTCTCGTCTCCCGCCCCCTCTCCACGGCCGCACTCGCTGCAGCTCCGTCGCCTGCCGTGAGCTGTGAACATTTGGTTTGGGACGTACCTGTCTATCAGTCCTCCTGGGCTTAGCTCCCTGAGGGCACAGGTCCTCCCGGCCGTGGTCACCTCGGCCACCCAGGCCTAGAGCAGCGCCCAGAGGCCACAGCCACAAACGGCAACGTGCGGAACCAAGGAAGGAGCGAGCACAGGGCCAGGGCCCACCTCGGGCCCTCCCAGCTGCCCGGCCCCTGCATCAGCACCCGCGTCCGGCCGCGTCCCCAGGCCCTCCAGCCCCTGGTCTGTAGGGGACACACAGCACTCGTGTCTGGCGCTCGAACCCGCTGCCTCTGCGCACCAACTGCCCCACCGGGAAGGGCAGGGCCGTACCTCAGCGATGTTTGAAACCTCCCCTCAGCTCACAGCAGCGCTCAGAACTGTGTCACACAGATGGGTGACGGGAGGGGGCCTCCCGCTTCCAGGCCCTGCAGCTCCGGCTCCGCCTGAACAGTGACCAAGAGCACACCGGGGAGGGGGCCGGACGACCCAGCCAGACCCAGCGGGCTCTCGCCGGCCTCTGGGGCTACTCCCTTGAACGAGCAGGAGAGAGACTGGCACCCAGGGCGTGCAAACACAAGACCGAGCCCAGGGAAGAGGTCTCGAGGCCATGGGGGCGCAGAAAGAAGCCCCAGCCCCGGCTAACCCTGCGGCATCATTGCCCCAGGAGAGCGCGAGACTCCGGCACAGGCACGGAAGACGCAGCGCTCTGTAGCCGGAACTGCACTCTGAAGTCGCATTCACTGCTCTGCTCTGATTGCAACAGTAGGTGCTGGAGAAAACGGGGAGAGAGAGAAACGCACGGAGGAGACAAGGCACTCAGAATCTTGCTCCCTGATGCTGGCTTCCTGGGCTGACAGTTCTTCCTCGTGTTGTGTTTGAGCGCGGTGTAAGTGGTTACACGGGCACGTATGTGATCATCACTTACACGCGCGCACACGTGATTTAAAGGCGGGCTCTGTTCTCGTAGCCACACGCACTTTCACATCACGAACCCTTAGTCTGCAGGGCGCCCCCTCGAACAGCCGGTCCTGACTCGGTCAGTCCCCCCTTGCAGAGCCTCAGGCGTGGCCCGTTGTGAGAGCCCACCGAGAGCAGGCGGGGCCGGCGCCACGCGTGACCCTCTCTGCTGCGGCCCAGTGCGAAGTCCGCCCGGTGCCTCGGACGGCTCCGCACCTGTTTTCTCCATCAGCGAGCAGTTTTTCTGAAGAACAGCGAAGCCACCAAGTCTCGGCCCTGCGTGAGGGCCGCAGTGCCCGCACCTGCCTCCCGCACCTGCCTCCCGCACCTGCCTCCCGCAGCCTCCACGGGGAGGCAGCCTCGTGCCCGGCGGCGGTGCCTGCGTGGCGTGCCCTCCTCACCCGGGTTGTGCTGGAGTCGCGAGCCCTTTACCGGGGGTCAGAGAACAGCCCTGAGGACAGCTGTGCGATTCCTCACCAAAAAGCGTCCAAAAAGTCATCCAGAACCGTGGCTGACCCCCGGGGAAATCACGGCGAGAGTGTAAACGTCCTCTCCAGCGGTAACACAGAGAGGAAAGGGAGCAAGTGCGCCCAGGGCCCGGGGCTCGGGCACCTGCCCTCCGTGGGCGGTGGCGCCGGAGGCTGCGGCTCCTTCCCAGGGCTCCAGCGACCCCGCAGCGCGCCTCGGCCCAGGGGCTGCGCCAGCACGGAGGTGGCGCTGCAGGGAGAGTCCGGCGCTGGCGCACCTTGTCGCTGGTCTGTTTCTGCTGGCCCTGGGTCACGAAAGGCACCGTGCTGGGCACGCACCTGTGCGATCTACGCTCAGCGGCCGGCCTAGAGAGAGAACCGGGCTCTGGACTCCCCGTCCATCTCTCAGACACGGGGGGTGGGGGCAGGGGGGCATCTGTGAGGAAGGCCAGGGTGAGGCCAGCGCCCCAGGGGACGGGCAGCGGGTGGCAGAGCCACTGCCAGCCGGGGGAGCAGGGCCCGAGGCGAGGCTGGCAGCTCCGGGAGCCAGGCCTCTTAGTCGCCTGTGAGTCCCCCACGGGCTCCGGGACTTCTCTGCTGCCCGGGCTCTCCCGTGGCGCGGGTCACTGGGCGCCCTGGGAGCAAGCGGGACAGCGTGCGCAAACGTGCCTGGCACCTTCAGAGGGTCCTTCCAGGCGAGCTGAAGGGACCAACCTGGACCCTGGATGGAGGAGAGGCCCAGGCTCCCCTCCCGGAACAGGACTTCCTCGAGCTCATAAAACTCGCAGCCAGCGTCAGCCCCTCCAGGAGCCCAGCCGCACAGCCCCTCCCAGCACGCTCCCTCTGGGAGACACGCACCGCCTCCCACCGGGGAAGACCCTCACAGCGCTGCCTTCCAGTTCCTCCCCGTGACTGCGGCCCGTGAACCCCACTCCGTAAGGTTCGGTGCAGAGGAGAGAGGACGGCAGATGCACAGGGCTCGGCAACGTGCCCAGGCTGCAAAGAATGCTCTCCGAACACCACGCTGCCACGACCGTCTCTTCAGCGGTGCAGACGGGGAGACCGGGAGCGGCGAGGGGAGGTGCTCACCGGAGCGTGTTCGGTACGAGCCTCCGACAACCTCATCCGGCACCCTCGGTGCTCCTGGCCACCCCCACCCCCCAGACGGCCCTGCCACTACTGCCACTGATGATCCCGTTCATCTTTGATGAGTCAGAGTTAAATAAAAATTAATGCCACTACTGAATGCCAATTTTTGTGTTTAATTTTATGGCCAAATGTGACAATAATAGTCAAGAGCTGGCACTAAAAAAGGTGCTGTGATTTTTAAAGAGTCTATTAAAAAAGAAGCGCTGGTTTTTAAAATACCATATTGTGTGATTCAGTCTTTGAGCAGCTGATGACCTCGCCAGGGGAGTTGCAATGATGGCACTTAAACACAAATCGAGGCGTCGGACTTGGAAGGACTGCCCGCGCATAATCACGCTGAACTTCCACTGGGAGTAACTGACAGTTGGAAGGCGGGGATTCTGAACGCGTGGGGCGCGCCACCCGGGAGTCTGTGCGGCCAGGCAGGACGCCAGCCTCCGCTCTGCTCTCAGCAAAGCGCAGCCCCGCTCCCGAGCCATCGTCCCCACGAGACGGGGCTTTCCACAGCCAGGACAGCGGCATGAACGTGACATCTGGGTCACGCCCCAAGGGAAGAGAATTTTCTCCTCGAGCCTCATAGACCAATCGTGGTAAAATACATATATATATTCCTTCATTGTCATTGTTTTTAACTGAAGAGGAAAAACGGACCGTGTTCTAAAACCCCAAACCCGCACGCCCCATCGATGCATGATCAGCCGTCACGTCACGCCACCAGCACACCAGAGCAGCGGCGCCCCCCACGGGCCGCCCTGCCCACACGCAGGGCGGCTGTCACCTCCGCCCGCGGCGGCCGATGAAGAACCACGTCCATGCGCTGCAGAAGGCGAAGTCGCCCGCCCGAGGCCGCAGCCTTCCTCGCCAGGCCTGCAGACCTGAAGCCTGGGCAGCTGGACCTGCGGCAGGGAAGGAGCCGCCTGCAAGTCCCTGCTGAGAGCTGACCGTGGAGGAGGGGGACCTCGACCATGGACCCTGGATGCTGCTCAGACCTGACAGCGGACACCGGGGAGGGACAAAGCCGGGGAGGTAGGCGGGGGCCTCACTGCGCGTGCACCCATCTCCCTCCTCACTGGCCAGACTCTCCCAGTCTCGCTCCGTCCCCACAGCCACCCGCGCCATAAACGTCATCCCCGCTGACGTCCGGATCCTGCCAAGGAGGAGACGGGGCCCGGGCGGAGGCGCAAGGGTGTGCTCCAGAGGCGGACGCGGCCCTGTGTCCAGTGGCACAAAGCCCCCTCAGGTCACAGCAGGACAGAGCTCCGCTGCCCGGCTCTGGGGCCCGACGGGCAGCAGGGAGGAGGGGGACACAGCAGGTGGCTGGGCCACCCCCACCAGACTCTGCGGTCTGGCCAGAAGACCAAGCTCTACTTGCAGCTCGCACACTGAGACCAGGGAGCGTGTCCTGAACACTGACCATCCGGCTTGTCACCTGTGAAGTGAGCACATGCCCCACCTAAGAAGAGGTGACCTGTGGATTCACTGGGACAGTGTATCCTTAATAAGCAAACCTTTTAGAAATTCCAGTTCTTTTACAGCTGTTACTATCACAGCTACACCTTCCCACGGGCACCTCGAAAACAGTGTCCCCGTCCCAGACACTTGCTCCTTCTGGCCTGCCCGCCATCACCCCTGTGTGGCCTGTAAGTCCTTCTCCCCTCTGCCCCACAGGTCTGAGCAGCCGCAGGGCACGTGGACCCCCCCCACCCCGTCCCCACGCCCCTGGTCAGGCCCCTGCCCCCTCCCACAGGAGCGGCCAGGACGATCCCGTCACTCTCGGCTGGCTCAGCTCAGCCCAGCCCCCGCCCTGCTGGCCTCTTCCCCTGGGACCCGGGAGCCCATCGCACTGAACACACGCCGCCCGGTTTCTAGGGCCCCGCCTGCCTCGAGAACAGAGCCGGGCGGGGTGGCAGTGTGTGAGGAAAGCGGGCGCAGGCTAAGCGGCTTCCCGCGGGCGCCCCTCCAGCTCTAGGGGCAGAGGGTCCGAGGAGGCCCGGCAGAGGCAGGCAGCGTCATCCCCACACTTGAGGACGAGGAGGCAGCCGGGTGCAAAAGGGGAGGCTGCTGATGGGGCCAGTTTTCAGGCTGGTGCGGTGGCCACAGTCCGAACCAAAGTCACCAGCAGGAAGACAAAATTCCTGAGGGATGACTTCTCAGAGGGATTTATCATCAGAAATTGCCCGATTATCATCTGTGTGCAAACTGACATGTACATAACCTTCAACAAATAGCGTTTTCAAGAAAAATACAGGATCTATTTATAGAACACAGCACAAGAATTAAAGGAGATTCCTTTAGAAAATGAAAATTAGAACGCATTTCCAGAAGGACAAAATTCTTTCCAAGAGGCCTAAGCACCAGGGGGAAATAACACGTCTCTGAGGATCCGGAACGCCGTCGGTCTTTCCCGGGGGGCCCGGCACCGTCTGAGCCCCGCCCCTCCAGCGCCCACAGGGGCTGAACAGGAGGAACGGGCCCTCTGTGCTGAGCACCACGGGAGCTTGTCTGCACGTAACTCCCGAGGAGCCCCCTGAGTGTGGGCACGGTGACGGCTGGTTTCACAGACGGGGGCCCCGAGGCTCCGAGGGAGCGCCTGGTCTCATAAGGGTGGCCACACCCCATCAGGAGGGGCCAGCGGGATGCTGGGTGAGGAGGGAGGGCACTGACCACGTGCCGGGCCCACCGCAGCCCAGTGCACCGGGAGCCGCGGGGCAGCGGAGGAGGCTGGAAGGAGGACAGGGTGGGGCGGGAAGGCTGGAGCAGGGGGCAGCAGCCTCGGAGTCTGGAGTGAGGGCCAGGGAGGACAGCGCTGGCCGCGGCTGGCCGCGGTGCTGAATCCCTGGAGCTGGGCGGGGCGTGGGTCAGGAGGGTGCAGACCCCGGAAGACCTGGAGACCTGCACTCCAGAGGATGGCGCCGTCCTCCAGACGGCAGTGAGGCGCCCCCTCCACTCCTGGCCTTGCTCTCGGCCTGTCACCCGTGAGGTGGCTCAGAGCAGGTCTCTCCTTGCCCTCTGCACGCCGCCGACCTGCCCACACCTCTGTGGCCAGGGCTCTGCCAAGGCATCCCGGAGCCTCCTGCCCCAGCATCGCTGACACGTCACGCGAGCACACCATGCCTGCCCGCCAGGACACAAACACTAGCACTCTGCTCACCCAGTCTCCCCCAACTCACGCCCCCTTCCCCCACTCAGCTCCCCTCCTGACAACCTCCCACGCACCACCCCAGGCTTCTCGCTTCCCTGGGGAAGCATGGACCCAGCATCAGCACTGCGGGAGAGCTCGCTGACGACCAGGCACGCACCCTGTCTGTGTGCAGCTTCCTAGCACCTGGCAGGCTGTCCGGCACGTGGCAGGTGCTGCAGGAAACTCGGGTTGAACTGAGAGGCCCCCGGAAGCTGTTCACGGCGCTCGGCGTCACCCTCCCAGAGGGAGCGACACGGCATGGAGCCGGCTGGCTCTGAGGCAGCGAAATGCCCCATTCTGTTAACAAAACGCCTCAATCATGCTAAATCAGTTGCCATTAGTAAAAAAGTGCTATTCCATCTAATTACACATTCCATCGATTCTGAATTAAACTTCGTATTCCCTAAATTAAACGAGAAAAGCAAACAAGGGCAGGAAGTGCTCAGACTCCCCTTGCAAACCATCGAAAGGCGTGCGCCAAGCTCGGGGAGGGGGCGCCCCCAGCCCAGAGCTCAGGCGGCTGATGGAAGGCAGGCTCGGGGCCACAGAGACGTGGAAACCCGGGTACGCTTCCAACCCGTGTCACCCAGGTCCACTGACTGGCCCCCTGGGGCATTTCTTATCCTTTCTGAAGATAAGGGCCACCTCAGAGTGTGGTCGTGCGGCTGAAGGTGCCACAGGCCAAAGGCTGGGCCCCGGGTGCACATGCCAACGGCGGTGGCGCTGGGCTCACTTCCCCGCCCACCACACACACCCTGCACTGGGCCCGGCCACCGGGAGCAGAGGAAACACCAACTCCCTAGGAAGGCACCCGAAGCCCCTCCCGCTGCCTGGGCCCCTTCACCTCCGGGCCCCACCTGTGGGGCTCACCTGCACGCCCTGCGCCCCAGATCAACCAGCACAGCACGGACGCGGAGAGCCGGCCTGAGGCCTGAACTCCAGGCACCAGCCCCTCAGCCTGGCCCAAGGGACATGGGGTGGGGCTGACCCGGGGTGCACAGGGGCCAGCGTGCGCTGCTCACAGGCTGACTGTGCGCTTCTCTTCCCCACGGCGCACTCCACGATGCCGCACTGGGAGCTGAAGCTGGCTGCAGGGGAAGCACCTGCCCCGTGGAACCTGCCAGAGCCTACCAGCCAGGGCTGGTACGACTCACCAGGTCACGACTGGGCAGACCGGAACCAGGGGGGCGGGGGCGGGGAACCTGAGCTGGAGGGGCCAAGGCCTTGACTTGCCCCTGAGGAAGGAGGCTGAGTTTATGGTCAGAGCCCCCGCGGACAGGCTGCCTGCCAAAACCAACCCTCGGAGTTCTGCAGAGGCTTGCAGAAAGTAACGCTCGGAGTCAGAGTCTACAGAAAGCAACATTCCCCATGTCCAAACACGATGCTCGCCACCTGCGGTGTGGGAAAACAAAGGAAACTGACCGAGTCTCAGAACCCGCCACGCCAACCCTGAGGCGTCCCAAGGCCGGGACGACCGGGCACAGGCTTTACAGCGGCTGCTAGAACCAGGCTCCTACGGTTTAAAACAAAGCAAAGCGAAAAGGACAGAAAAAATAAAAATACACAACCAAAAATACTTTAAAAGGCAAATGGAAATTTTGTAACTTAAAAATATAATAAAATTCAAAAAAGAAACCCTCCCCGGATGAGGCCCAGGCAGCACGGTGGGGACAGAGGCACCCGAGCGAACTTGAACAGAGAGGGTGACCTTGAACAGAGGCGCGGACGGAGGAGAACACCGCGCGGCTGGACCACGTGCGCACTGACCACCTCCGACCTGCAGGAGCCAGCGGCAGTCTTCCCGACAGGAGCTCAGACAGAGCGCGGGGCCTCGGTCAGTGCGCCCTCTGCACGTGGCCGCAGCAGCGGCCCCACCGCCCGGCCCCTGGCGCCCAGACCTTCCAGGTGAGAGGGAACGAGTCCGCTCGGTCCGCACCCACGAGGCCACCCCGAGGCCCCGTGGAGCCCCTGCCTGCTCTGCCCCACTTGCTGCCCGTGGGCCGGGGCCACGGCGGGGCGCGGTCCCATCCGGAGCACCACCCAGTCTGGAGCGCCGCCTCCGGGGTCGGCACGGCAGCCTGCGGGACCCTGTGGGTCTCTGTGACTTGTCATCCCGTCGAGAGAAGGCGGGCGCTGGCCGTCACGTCGCACCAGGAGCCGGTGAGGGCGGCGCGTCCGTCCGGGTGCTGGAGGAGGAGGGAAACGCGGGCGGCGGGAGAGACGCAGCCGCCCCTGGAAACACGGCCGTGATTTACTGCTCTGAGGCCGTGTCACCGGTCTTGGGCAGGTGCAAGCAGAAGACCAAACTGCCGGCTTCCCTACAAAAGGGACTCTGCTACGTCACTGCGGCACCCGACTTCAGGCCCCAGACGCGAGTCACGCCCAGCGGGGCTTGTGAAGAGCTGGCCCCCCACATTCCAGACACCGGGCCTCTCGTGCACAGCCACCGTGCTGGGGCCGGCCGAGCGGGTGGCCAGCTGTCCTGCACTGCAGGGGGCAGGGCGACGGGCAGAGCCGTCTCCCTCCGGCACACGTGCGCCGCCCACCTCCACGCAGGGGCCCACTCGCCCGCCTGCCTCACGTGCTTGCAGGAGGGTCAGCGGCCGGAAAGCCACCGCCAGTTTCTCCCCCTGGGCCTCCGCGCCTCGTCCTTGCAACAAGAAACAAGGCCCACGGCCACGCCCCCGCGTTCTTACAAGAACCGAGTGAGCGAAATCATCCGTGATGCACACACGTGGGGTCACCTCCCCCTCCGCGCCTCCCTGGGAAGCGTGGGCAGCCGGGCCGGGGCCAGCTCCTCCCGAGCCCAGCACTGACCAACGGGTGCACGGTGCAGCGTCTCGGCACAAGTGTCCCTCAGATCTGAATCCCACGTTCAACCACGTTTCTTCAGGCTCCACGTTTGAAAAATGTATTTACATTTGTTTCAAGTTCAGCTCATTTGCTACATGAACTCTGGCGACCGACAGCAGCCAGCACAGCGCTGTGACGGTAAAGCCGCCAGGTTCAGGCCCACGCTGGGACGCTGGCGGCCGGCTGCGTCCACGGGTGTCTCCTCCCTTCCTGTGCAGAGGCCCGTCTCTCCTGCAGTGTGGCTGGCTTTGTGGCTCTCATCGTGACAGCTGAGTGCGCGGCGCAAACTCCATAGAAACCTAATACCCGATGGCGGTCAATCCCACAAACGCAGCGGCAGCCTCTGCTAACCAGCCCCACTGCCCGGGGATCGGGCGGGGATCGGGCGTTCCCCGCATTCCCATACACACCTGCGGCACGCCCGTGCGCCCCGCCCGCGGCCCGCAGCTCACACTCGCCCTTCCCAGGAGGAGAGCGCTCCTCCTCCCTGGGCTCTCTGTTACGCGCTATCATGTGGCTCTCTCTGCAGTGAGGCTCATTTTCACAAAAACCCTGACGTTTCATGGTACACCACCCGAAGTGCAGGGAGGGGGACCCACATGGGAACAACAGGGAAATGGGGGAAAAACTTGACCTTGGCCAACACCTCCAGCCACTTCACGAGGGGCCACCTCCCACAAGAGGAGGACGGGCAGAAGCATCTGGAAGCCTCAGGCACAGGAAAGGGCCCGGGCTGGGGAGCCCCAGAGGCTTGGGTGTGGAACGCCACTCCTGGGCCCACCGCTGTCCACCCGCAACACGCCGGCCAGGCGGCGGCAGTCCCCCGCTCCGGGCCTGGAGCGAGGGGGTCCTCCCTGGCTCTGAGCGGCACCTGACGTGCTCACACGCCCCCAGACTGCAGGGACCGCCCTGCCGACCCCTCGCCTGCCCACCCGCTGCTCTCCGTTCCCTTCGGAGCGCAGCGCACAGAGAGCTCCCCCACCGGGATGTGAGCCCACGGGACAGGCACCGGTCCCTCGCCACCGCAGCCCAGGGACTGAGACCACAGCCGTCTCCCATCTCGGGCACAACTGCAGAGCTCCTCAGCTCTTAAGGAGCACGTCAGAGTCCCCGCGGAGCTGTCCGTCAGGCGGCGACAGCGCCCCTCCCTCGAGAACCTCGTGCTAGTCTAGAAGCTTGCTATCGGAGGCCGCGGCACCGCGAGGGTCACACGCCTGCAGGAGCTGCTGCAGCTGGGCGACGCCCCGCTCGCCCCACAGGCCCCCCGGCCGGGCACAAGTCCCAGGGCGGACGGCGGGGCAGCCACCAGAGGCTGCTGCGAGGCTGCCAAACCCTGCCGGGCCCTGGAGGGCCCCGACCAGGACCAGCGCACAGGCTCAGGTACGAGAGAGGCGTCCAGTGAGACGCCTCCATCACAGAAAGGAGCAGGCACACAGTGCCTTCTGACGGCAGGTGGTGACACCCGGGGATGCGGGGACACTTACCGCTGGCACTCGCCCGCGTGCAGGGTCAGCTCCTCGTTGCCACGGGCGCTGACTGTCAGCTCGCGCTCCGTGGAGTTGAAGGCGTCCAGGAGCAGGTGGCACTGGCGGGTGCTGTGTGGAAAACACAAAGGCAAGTTCAGGGTCTTCGGACAGCCCCAGAGGGGAGAGGCTTTGCCTTTTCCTCCTGCCCGGAGACTGTCCACGACCTGAGGATGTCAGAGGTGCGATTTGTCACAACTGTCGAGTGCTCCTGGCCTGAAAGAGGAGCGAGACCCACCCAAACGAAGCTGAGCGCACTAACACGTGGGCGTGCAGAGGCCCCTGCCCCGGGCCCCGAGCTCCCGCCCTGCGGTGCCCCGTGCAGACCCGGCGGCCTGGGGCAGGCGCCTGGCGCTCCCCACACCTCGCCGGTGTGAGGGCAGAACACCTGGCGTGGGAGCGAGACAGCCGGCGGGAAGGCGCTTGGCTGCGGTGCCATTCGACAAGTGCCACGTCCCTGTCACCACCCCGTCAGCCACCGTTCACTGGATGTCACAGGCCCCGGGCCAGGTGCGGGCCCAAGTCCGGGGCAAGTGGGCACAGCTGCCAGTGTGCACATCTGCGTGGGTTCTCAGCCTCCCTCCTCCTCCTCCTCCGGGCTGTAGGAGACACAGGAGGAGGGCTCCTCGCCCCCACCCGAAGCCCCTCTCCTTCGTCTCCTCAACTACAGGTGACAAAGCCAAAGCGCTCTGCCACCAGGGGACTCCAAGGAGCAAAGTTCCAGCCAGGAAGAATGGGCGTCAGGAGACTCTCCACCCCAAACAAGGAGAGGCCTCACGAGGAGACGGTGCTCACCCTTCGGCCTCCCTAGTCCCCCTTACCCTCTCCCAGAGATGAAGGAATGGGATGCGAGAGTCTCCCGAACCATTTGGGGCCGAGGACGAATGCCAGAGGCTGCAGAGGGCACGGTGGCCGGGAGGGTCCCCGAGAGCACAGCGTTGAGGCGAGCAGCCGGGGTGGCCCCTCACTGCCCCGCCCCCCGAATCCTTAGCTACACACACAACAAACGCCAGCCGTGCAGGCTTCGCTGGTGCCAGCCGCCGCTCGCCAGCTTCTGTCCCAGCCGAAGGCCACCTGGACCTAACACGGACTCCCAAGTGCTGAGCGTCACCACGGGCCCGGGACAGGTCGTCGATGGGCCTGCTGCTCTCCACAGAGGGGGCGGTGTGCCCGCAGCAGAGAGAGACACAGCGGGCCACAACGGAGGCGGCAGCTGCCACTCTCCTTCCTGCAGGAACATGCAGAGCGGCCTCGCACGGGAGGAGACAGACCAGAACAGGGCATGTGCCTGGAGTCATGTGCCCGGGGTCCTGCTCAGCCTGGCACGCCCTCCCAACAGGCCCGGCCGACGGCATCGGAACCCTCCGCTGTACTTCCCGACGTGCCGCTGGCTAAGAAAGGGGGGGGCCCCAACACCCCAGGCGTGTCCTCCCTAGACCTGCTCACGGGGAAGGCAGGTGAGGCCTGGAAGGTACTGAGAACGCCAGGAACGACTGGGACTCAACCCTCAGAACGCGGATGAAAACACAGATCCCAAACCCAAACTTGTCCCCTGTTCCTTGCAGAGAAGGGAGCTGCGGTGGGCAGGGGCGAGACCCTGTCTGTGGGCACGTGTGCATACACACACGCACACGCACATGCACACATGTGCACAGACCTCAACCAAAGCCCACAGGACCCCGTCTGTGGGCATGTGTGCACACACACAGGCATGTGCATGAACACGCACGTGCACAGACCTCGCCCAAAGCCCACAGGACCCCTGCGAAGGAAGCACCGACTTCTCACAATGCGCGTGCGCGGCCTGGCCTCGGGCAGGGGCACCGCAGCAGCCTCAGAGCTTCTGCCGCACACGCTGCAGCGTGCTGTCCGACGCTCGCCTTCGGAGGGGTGGGCGGGCTCACACCGGCTGCTTCTGGGCTCTTTGGGGTGGGGGGGTTCTCCCCCGGAGGTTCGGCACTTGGAAAACGTTCATTAGCTCTGAGCTGCCTGTGAGAGGCCTCCTCACTCAGCTCACAGAAAAACGAGCTTTCGAGAATGATCTATTCTGCCTCTGTCACAACTCATGAAACCTTTAATTACAGCCGGATCTTCCATCCGAAGAGGGAGCTGGAGAAACAGGTACCAGAGGAGGAGAAGGGACGTGCCCTTCGGAACAGGGAAGCAGAGGTTCGGCTGCCGGCGTCTTCAAGGCCAGCCGCCAGGATGGACCTCGGCACCGGCCCCTCTGCGCCTGTCTTCCTGACGAGAGGATGTGGGGTGTCGCCCCAGGGTGTCTGCACGGGAGGTGCTGGCGGGCCTTGGCCTCCTGCTCCTCATTCCAGGGTCTCCTTCCCCGAATGGCAGTGGCGCCCACCAGCGTCCCCACTCCGCACCCGCCCACACCACGCGGACGATGTTCTTTCGAGTTGCTCTCCATTGAGCACGGAGTGGACACTGACCCCCGCTCATGCTGGGCTCTTCCGAAGTGCAGGGGAGCCCAGCAAAGCTTCCTGGGCGATCTGGAACACAGCAAGCCCTTGAAGGACAGACCCACCTGCCGGGGGTGGGGGGCAGAGTGGCCAGGGCCCAGAGGCAGGGGAGACTCTGGAGAAAAGCGGGGGGGAGGTGCACCCCAGGCAGAGAGAGCGGTCCGTAGCACAGCTCGCTCCACCGAGCACCAGGCAGTGTGTCCGTGAGCCCGCCCAGCACACCGACACCTACAGGGGCCTGCTGTGGGCACGGGGAGAGGCGAGCACAGGGGGCGGGCGGGGTCTCCGCCTCTGCGAGAACCACACTCGCACGAGGGCAGAGGCCTGAGAGACAGGCGGGAGTGGAACCTTTTTAATTTAGTCATACCACGTGGAACGAGGAAAAGTAAGCTCAGAAGGCGGCTGGGTGGGGGCTGAGCCCCACACACAAAATCGGTGACACTCTTGCACAGCCACATCGGACTCATACATCAGAGCACAGGACGGAGGACACGCAAATCCACGGACAGGACCCGGACACGCCAACGCCCAGACTTGCCGAAAAGCGGCAAGGACGGAGGCAGCGGTGCTGGGCAGTGACGGGTGGCTGCGTCCGTGAGAGAAAACAGGGCCCAGGAGCCGAGCCAGGACACACGTGGGCGGGAAATGCGGCCACAGCGGCAGTGCTGGGCGGTGGGGGACCGGACGGGCATCGCTGGCACGAACGGTCAGGCAGACGGACAGAAAGCGCTGTCCCTGCCTCACGCCACAAACAGAGCGAATTCCAAACAGACTGCACGTCCAACCAAACGTAACAAAGAAGCAATGGCTGAAGTCCTGTGGAAGGACTGAAGGTGAGCGGACAAGGCCTTGACAGCCAGGGAGAGTTCCCGGACGGGGCAGGGCTCACGCGGAGCCGGCGGTGGGGGAGCCACCGCCACGAGGCGCGGGAGTGCGGCAGGGCATGGGGGCAGGGGGAGCCCGCCGCGCGTGTCGCCGGCGTGCTCCTGAGCTGGTGGCCTGGGGGCCGCTGGGACTCCGTCCCCGGTGAAGACGAGAACACCCAGGCCGTGGCATTACTGGGGGCTCCGGTGGGGAGAGTAGGAGGGCCGGGCAGAACTCCAAGGGGGCTGTCCTGACGTGCACGTGAGGGCAGGGGACACCACGCGCTCGGAGGCTGTGAGCGCGGCAGGGAAAGGCCGAGCGCGTCACCACGGCAGCACAGCGCTCCCTCTAACTGCCCCACGCCGACTCTGCCCCAGCGCGTCCGAGACGCCCCGCGCCAGCGATGGGGTCCGTCCAGAAACCTCTCCCCACCCCGCCCGGCCTGCGGTCAGGCCCTGTCTGCGGGCCTCCCGGGGCCGCCCGGCAGCACAGGCAGCCACGGCCGCGTGCGCCTGTGGCCGGCTCTGCGCGGTCTT
The DNA here is from genome assembly GCA_028533065.1 of Trachops cirrhosus. NCBI lineage: Eukaryota > Metazoa > Chordata > Mammalia > Chiroptera > Phyllostomidae > Trachops > Trachops cirrhosus. The sequence goes on from CM052544.1 coordinate 122,528,501, forward strand.
CTGGAACGCTCTAAGCCTGTCTAGTTTCTCGTTCTGTCTTTGCTGCAGAAAAACCTAGCGGCCAGTTTCAGGATGGACAGCTTGCTGTGTATCTTAAAGAAGCCAGGGAGCTTAATCCTGTCTAAGGCAAAGACAAACTGGAACAAGAATCCAAACGTGCTTCTGGTGACACCACGGCCACACTGAGTCACGGGCCTCCCAGGGTCCTCGAAGACACAAGTGCCTTACTGCCACCAAGCCACGGTTTCCCAAAGCGCAACACGAGGGCCGCCTGAGGCCCACCCATGGGCCCGGGAGACAGCGCGGAGACCCTGCCGAGCACCTGCCGCCGGTGAGGGCGCAGAAGGTGGGGCGAGGCCGGCTGGGCGCTCGAGGTGCACTGAGGGAGTGACAGCTGCGGGGTCACAGGGCCGCGGCCAGGGACCCCTGCGTTGCTAGGCGGCGCCTCCCTCTGTCCCTAGAGCTCGCGCACCACCACCGCTGCGCGCGCACGCACACCCGAGAAGCATCCAACCGCCATTCTCAGCCCTCCGCCTCACGTCGGCCCGTGTTGGATGCTTTGCTCACACATCTGCGACCCTCGCCATGACCCTGCGAGACAGATGGACACGAGGGGAGACGGTGCCTGAGGAAGCGGGAGCGGCAGAGCCAACAGGCGGAGAACCGAACTGGGAACTGAACACGGGCCGGTCGACTCTGGCCCTGGTCCTGGCAACAGCCTGAACTCTCGTGAGACGTAAAACCACGGGAACACAGGACTGCAACAACTTGGCGAAGGTGGGCGGAGGTAACATCTGACCCCACAGCTGCCGACCTCCGAGCCGCGAGCTGAGGGGCCCTAGCCCAGGGAATGGCCAGGAAAGCGCTGGGCGTGTCAAGGGTGCGACTTCCGGCAATAATGAGTAGGCGCCACGCCCACGCCCACGCCCTGCTCCGAGGGGCCGCACCTCCACACGGCCCACAGCAGCAAAGTCTGAGCTCAGATCGCGCATTGTGAAGGGCTGGGAAGAAACTGCTCCTCGGGAGAGGGGGAGGCTCGGCACTCAGACAGGGCGGCGCGGCCCAATCCATTTCAATCTCGCCCCCGACGACGTTACCAGGCAGCCCCGTGTGAAAGCGAATCTCAGAGGTGATTGATGTCCTAAATGAAAGCCAGCCGAGACCTGTGCACAGCCCGAGGGGGAGAGAGAGGCGAGGAGGACGCAGCTGCCCCCGTGGTCTCACCCGGCTCCCTCCCCCGTGAGCCTCAGCCGCCGCGCAGGGAGGACAGGAGGGCTGGGGCTGGAAGGGGAGAGCCACCTCCGGGACACAGCGGGGGTGAGGGCTCGTGGCCCCTGAACCCGGGTGTCTGGGTCCCCGTTCAGAGGGCCTGGGGCAGAGGGCATGGGTCTCGGTGCCAGGAAGGCCACAGTTCACGCCCCCTCTCCTCTCACCACCATGCGACGGAGCACCGTGAGTGAGTCACCACGCTGACCTCAGTGGGCTCCCGAGAGCGTAAGCGGGACACTGAGCGGGAGGGACCTAGACGCCCCCAGCACAGAGGAGGCCCCGAGTAAACGGGGTTCCCTGCTGCCTTTCAGCACTGAGAAACGCCCGATGACCAACTCATCTGACAAAGGCTTGGCATCCGAAACTGATAAAGAACTTACAGAACTCAACATCCAAAAAAACAAACAGCCCAGCTAAAAGATGGGCAAAGGGTTTGGACAGACGCTTCTCCAAAGAGGACACACCATGGCCCACAGACGTATGAAAAGATGCTCAGCGTCACTAACCGTCAGAGACGCAGTGAGACACCACCCACCCGTCAGAATGGCCACCACCAGGACATCAACAAACAACAAGTGCTGGCGAGGACGTGCAGGAAGGGGGGTCTCGTGCACTGTTGGAGGGAGTGCAGACGGGGGCGGCCACTGTGGGAAGCAGTGTGGAGACACCTCAAAAAATCAAGAACAGAAAGGTCGCCTCTGGACCCAGCGGTCCCACTTCCGGGAACATATACAAAGGAAGCCAGAACGCTACGTCGAAAGAACACAAGTGCCCCAGAGATGGGATCGTATCGCCCTGTGTCCACTGCAGCACTATTCACAGTCGCCAGGACACAGAAGCAGCTCATGCGTCCGTCAGTAGATGAGTGGACACCACAACTGCAGGGCATTCACACAACGGCTTCCTACTCGGCCGTAAAAGAAGAAAATCTTACCCTTTGCGACAGCACGGACGGACCGGGAGAGCATTACGCTGACTGACAGGCCTGTCAGAGAAAGACCAATGCCACGTGATTTCGCTCGTGTGCAGAATCTAACAAACAAGCTGAACTGACCGGGAAGATGGACACAGACTCCCAGCTGGACAGCAGATGACAGCTCTTGGCAGCGGGGAGCGGGGGAGAGGCCGAGGAAACCGGAGAAAGGACTGGTGCACACGGACAACAGTGAGGAGGAAGGACTGGTGCACACGGACAACAGTGAGGAG
>CM052544.1:122531475-122545820 GCA_028533065.1 Trachops cirrhosus
CAGACGCGGGGGGTGTGGCACGGGGTCCCCACCCTCATCTGCCTTCCCCTCGATCACGGGCACCGTCTCATCGCCTCTGTTCCCGCTAACAAGGGTCCCACAGACCACCCCCCGCTCGCACTGTCCAGACGTGGAAGCTGAGACCGGGACAGGCAAACCCCCAAGCCCACGCCTCCAGAGAAGGGCAGGGCCGTGGCTCACACCCGGGACGCGGGGCTGCTGGCCCCAGCTTGCCCGCCAGCGTGAGGCCCCCACGGCTCCTGACTGAAGTAAACGTGTCCTTCCCAAGCCAAACAGAAAATCGATGCGCTCCACGTCAGTGTCGCCCACTTGCCTGGGAAAGCGGCTCCGTAAAGGTTACTGGTACTGCCGGCGGGCTCCTGTTCTTCTAACAGGAGCCCCGGGAAGGTACACAAAACAGATGGCCCGCTTCTGGGAAGAGACAGCCCAGCACAAGCCCCGACATTCTCTGTCAGGCCTGCCATCGAACAGAAGACAAATGTGACGTGCCCCCTGCACAGCCACCAGGCTATGTCTCCGCGGCCGAGGAGGCGGGCAGAGGTCTCCTAATTACACCTTCTCCCCCTGTGCTCAGCAACCTGGAAAACGAGCGCACGTCCAGAGAGCAGGGCGAGGGCGGCTTCCTCTCCCACCTCCACACCCGGGGCTCCGGAGGCTGGATGTGAGCAGAGCACGGGGGCGCTGAGCTGCCTGCCGTGTGCGCGTCTCTCTGAGCCCCCCATGTGGGTGGGGGGCCCGCCCCGAATGCTCAGGACGACTCTGGGAGGAAGGGGCCTCCCCACACCGCACTCGCCCAAGATCAAGTGGCTGCCTCCTCCCTCAACTCCCCAGCAACGAGGCCCCAGCCCCAGACAGTCACTGAGCCAGCACGGGGAGGGCACACAGGGAACCCATCCCAGGGAAGGTGCGAGGGCAGCAGAGGCGGCCTCTGTGCCGGGGCGTGAAACCGAGGCCGGGGGTGCAGCGCGGGGTGGCAAGGGCCAAATGGCTGAGTGTCGGGGTGGGGGGGGCACTCGGGGGCCTGAGTCTGCGGCCGCAGCCTCTGGTCTTCACGCCGGGCGGCCGTGCGCCAGGTCAGCCCAGCCCGAGCCCCTGCAGTGTGTCACGGGTCGTGAAAACCCACGCAGAACCCTTGCAAAGTGCCGAACCGACGCTCCGTTAACCTTCCAGCAGCAGCGCCTCTGGCAGGGACCATGTGTGCTGGGATGGTGGGCGCACCCCTGTGAGTCCGCAGCCCCCCACCAGGGAACTGCGGAAGAAGGGGCTTCACCTCTGCGGAAAGCCTACTAGGCGGCGGGCAAGGACCTCCACCCTCACGTGAAACCCTCCCACGTCCCCATCCCACGTGCGAGGTGTGAGCAGCGGCGGGCCACCACGGAGGCTGGGGGAGGTCGACGGCGTGGGAGAGACTTCTCCTGGCACTCGGAACAGCACTGGGACAGCGCGCCGAGCTCCGCTCGGGGCGCCTTGTTCAGGGAGCCGCCTGTCCTTCCACGCGGGCTCCCGGCCAGCCCCGCAGAGTGACAGATGGGAGAGGCGGGGAATCCAACAGGGAGGCCGGTGACAGAGGCCGGGTGGCGGAGGGCCTGCCCCCGGGAGCACAGGGACCTGCCCGCGGCCACCACGGACGAGCTAGCTCATTCTGAATCCACGGGAACGGAGTCACGCAGTGTGCGCTTTCTGTGTCCGGCCGCGGCGGCTCAGCCATGAACCCGCCCCTGGTCCTGAGGGTGTCGCAGCTCGGTCCCCCGCAGTGCCAGGAGCATTCCGCCACCTGCAACTGCTGACTGGCGGTCGCCGGGCACAGGGGTCAGCCCCGTTCTGGGACGCTTCCGAGTGAGGCCGCCCTGGGCCTTTACGGGCACGCTCGTGCAGACACGGTTTCCACGGTGTCCACGGCTCCCGGGGAGGCCCCCGCGAACGGGCCGGCTCCACGAGAGAGAGTGGCCCACGGGGCCCCTCGGTGGCTGTCCCGGTTTACGAGGGTCCCAGTCACTCCAGTCCCCGGGGCAGTGGGTGTGCAGGACGGTCCACTGCGGCTTTGACTCTGACCCCTGCAAGCTCACGACGCCGGCCATCTGCACGGGCGCTGGCCACCCGAGCACCCTCTCGTGTGTGGTCAGAGCTGCGCGCTCCATCGGGCGACCTCACTCCTGAGTCACAGCATTTCCCTCACAGACCCTAGAAGCAGCCCGCCGACCGGCTCGGCGACCAGGGTCCCCTCGTGTGCTCCTCCTCCCGCGTTGGTCCCATCACGCTCATACTTTTCGTGACCTCCTGGAGCACAGTTCGACAGCTGGCGGAGTCGCTTCGGCGTCGGCCACGATCGACTGACTCCTCTTCCTGCCGTGGCTCCTGCCCACGCGGCTTCCGTAGGCCTGCAGGGCTTCTGCCTCCGTGTGCGGGCGTAGGACCCGGCAGCGAGCTCCAGGGGACCCCTGCAGCTTCCAGAGCGTGCTCGCTGCGAGCCCCTTCGTCCCTCGTGCGAGTCCAGCCACCAAGCCCTCCCGAGCTCCGGCCTCGCCTCCCCAGCCCCGCGAGGCCGCCACGCTCTGCTTGCGCCCTGCCCCCCTGCGGACCTTGGCAGGGAGCCGAGGCGGCCGCAGGCCGCGCCTCACTTGTCTGTCCTCTCCCAGCAATCACTGCACTGTGCTGGGTTTCCATTTTCTTCCCATTATCTGACAACTATTATTTAAATCACTTTCCCCATTTTCTAGCGGTTCACAGCAGGATAAGTGCGTCACCAATTACTCCATGGCGGCTGAAGTGGGCCCTTTCCCGGATCAGCTCTCAGAAACCTTGATGCACCCACCACACCCAGAGAGGCAGGCCAGGCCCCAGGGGGCTGCTCGCCCTCCCTGTCCCCCGCCCCCTGCCTGAGAGAGGTCGTCTCTAAGCCTCCAGGTGTGTCCAAGGCTCGGCCAGCCCGGGAGACGGGACCTGAGAGAGAGCAGGGTCCACACTGCAGGCCAGCGCTCCTCAGTCCCCTGAGATGGCCTGGGGAGAGCACACAGACACCCCCACCCCCTGGCCTGAGACTCCGGTGCCGTCGGTCCGGCAGGCCCAGGCATGTAACGCCCCTGAGTGACTCAAACCGGACACGAGCAGGCACCAGACGGGCCGACAGGTGGAGCGGGCGCGGACAGGACCGTTTCCGCGCCGACAGAGGCCGGGGCCCAGGGCAGCAGGCTGCGGAGGGGGCATCCTCAGCGGTGGGGGTGCTGGTGCTGTGCGTGGGGAGGGGGGAGGGCAGCGAGCTGAACGGAACTGGTGTGGGCTGGGCACGACCCATGGGCTCCGGATAGCAGGTGAGAGGGAAGTCCTCCCTGAGAAAATCGCCACCAGAGACGGCGGCTCCACGGGGGACGCGGAGAGGGCAGGTGGCCGTGCAGGCGAGGGGAGCCGCAGGCGCTGCTCTCCGCTGGCGGCGGGCGGGCGGGCGGCCCCGAGGCCCCAGGCCCCGAGCTGGACCAGGAGGGGCCACTGCGCCCCGGTGGGGCTGTAAGGGGCACAGCGGTCACCGCACGCTAGGGCAACGGCCCCTGAGCAGGTAGGCGCCCAAGTGACGGGAACTTCTGCCTTTGGAGGAGACTGTCGCTGGGGAACTTTACGTCGTTACGAATTAAACGACTTTCACTATCAAAGACATACCCATCATTAATATTCCTCACCCAAAAGAACAATTCCAGCTCAGCCGATCTAATGAAGTCAGGCCGACAGACGAAAGGAGAGGGGTGGTCACCTGCATGACGAAATTCTTAAATCGAAACAGCTTAATTAGTCCATTCACACTTCGCAGGCAGCAGTCAGGCCTAACGAGTTTACGGCAAACAGCACCGCTCAGGACACTTGTCCCCACCCCCGCCCCGGACGCCTCATTCTGCACAGCACCGCTCAGGACACTTGTCTCCCCCCCACCCCGCCCACCACGGACGCCTCATTCTGCACAGCGACGCAGCTCTGCCTCGCAGATTCAACCGGCGCATTCTTAACCACCTGAACTATGCACGGGCCTTTCTCCTGTCAACACGAATGTCCTTATTTAATCTGTGCTGCTGTGGTAAGTAATTCAGCCTTGAATTCACACACAATATCTTGAGGATAAAACACGTGAAGGGTAAAACAAGATTTTAGAATAACATTGAAGAAATTACTTTCTGAGAGGCGCCAGCCGGTTGGCCACGCAACGTCCAGGCCCAGCAGGAGCAGAACGGACTCCCAGCCCAGCGCTCGGGACACAGCGCGGCCTCTGCCGGAGGAGCAGCCGCCTCCCTCCCTGCAGTCGCACTCCCGGGCGCTTCGCAGAGCGCCGGCATCACCGCCAACCTCGCTCGCCGTGAAGCGCGGAGCTCAGGCCTGCTGCTCTGCACCCCGCCGCCCCGTGCAGCGCTGGTACAGAGGCAAGGCGGACCTCGGCGCCCACAGGGCCTGGTCCCTGAGCCACTCACGGCCTCGGTCCACTCTCCCGAAGAGACAAGACAATGTCATCCGCCTCGACCGGCCGGGGTAGGGCTGCTCGGTGGACACGGGCAAGCCCAGACTCCGCAAAGGGGTCTGAAACAGCCTCCACGCACCTCTGAGCCATGTCCACACGCACGCGGCTGCCGAGTGGACTTAACTCCGTGAACTCAGATCACCTGTGTGCGCGCGCCTTCTAACAGCGCCTTGCAGAGCATCACCAGGACGGGCCATAAGCCACCACCGCGCCCTGTGGACCAGCCCTGTGGACGGGCACTGAAGCCGTCCCCATACTTGTTACATGGAAAAGCTCGGACAGACATCGTCATGCACGGCTGCTTTTCCTACTTTGAACCGATCTGAGTTGGAGGCCCGAGCACTCACGCACGGCCTCCTGCAGCAACTGCGCCAACTCAGGTGACAGAGACCCGTCCGTGCACCAGCTTCCACGCACCTCTGCTAGGGCTGCACTGAGTGTGAGGCACACATGCCTCCATGAACGCACACACAGACACCCACGTCGGCGGTGCACAGAGACATGACTTTGTCTCTGGACGACCCCCGCCTACTCAGTCATCGCCACGGGGAAAACGCCACGACTCACGCCAGGCGGCTGGCCCCGCTCTTCAATTAGACAGGGGGCTTCTGGAGGGGAGGGACAGCGGGGCCTTATCTCGAAACTTGTCCTGGTATCAGAACCCAGAAGAACGTGCTTCTCAAAGCTCGCCACAGCTGGCTCAGGAAAACCGACCGTTCACCAGTATCTCCCGCCAGCGTGGCCGTCGCCTGAAGCCGGACCCGGGCGCAGACTGTCCGTGGGGTCGGTGCCCTCGAGCACGCACTCGACTCCTCTGCAGGGCACTGACGAACCAGAGGCTACTCCTTGGTGAAGTCCCCACACACACACTTTTTTATTTGGCTCAGGAAAGATGGTCACACATGTGTTCGCTATTCTATTGTAATGAAGATAAATCTCCATAAATGTAAGTGGTCCAGGAGAAGTCCTAAAGTGATGGGAAAATGACCATCGGGAGCAGACGCAGCTGCCTCCCCACCGGTTGTGCGCACCCCCCTCCCCCATCCTCAGAGTGGACAGAGGCCGGGCCTAGGGCAGGAGCCCCAGGAGGACCACAGACCGGCCCCCAGGAATCCGCAGCTGTATCCGGTAGCAGCTCCGCCTCACCGGGGCCACGGGAGCCCCTGCTTCACCTCTGACTACTCGGGCCCAGCCCAGAGCACGTCCTCAAAACAAGCCCGGGGCCGGGTGGAAGCGAGAAAGGCTTCGCAAGGCAAGGGTGTCGTCAGCAGAGGGAGGAAGCGCTCAGCTCACGTTCTGTGACTCTGAGCCTCTCCGCCGCCCACGGGAAAGCCACAGGTCCCCGTCACAGACCCAGCGGCCCCGGAAGCCATGTGTTTTCAGGACGGGATGGGCCCAGGGCGGTCCTTCCCTAAGAGCATAAAGGAAGACAGACTCTCAAAACCTGACACTGGACAGCGAATCGTCCTCCGAGGAGGGAAAGTGTTGGGAGCGAACTCATGCCTCGGAGTCCTCTTCAGTGGAAGCCGGCGCCCGAGCCGGCAGGGACCGGAGGCCCTGAGGCAGAGGCAGAGGGAGACGGGCGAGGGGAGAGGCCAGTGTCCCCGCGTCCTGATATTTTAATGCATTTTAACAACCTCATTAACATTACCGTGGCAGCAGAGACAGAAAAGCAAGGGGCAAGAAGTTCAGGGGGACACACCACGGAACCCGCCAGGGCCGTCTGCACCGCCCAGGCCCTGACAAACTGCGACGAGCGTCCTGCTTCTCCAGCCTGCCGGTCACTTCACGTTCATCGTTCCGCTGGAAATGAAGCTTTTGCAGAAGGTGGTTCCGTGCATTCTCTTCTCCTTTTGGCAAACGAAGAAATGAAAATGGTTGGCGACCGTGTGCCCACCGGTGAAAATTATGCACAGTCCAGGCAAGTGCACGTTCGTGGGAGGTGCAGTGATGCAGAGCCCACTGCTGTGGACTGTGGGGCACGACCAGCATCTCGCACTCCGCACGGAGGCTCGGCTGGGACCGCCTGTCGGCAAGGCTGCTCGACACTGACGACAGGGGACTTCGCCACACCCCCACCTTCGACAACGTGGTTCTGCTTCTGCGAGTCTACGCTAAGGACTGCCGTCTGGAACGCAGCGTCTGGAAAAAGCCACTTGGACTATTTTGGTAACGCCGTACGACGGGATGTCACACAGCCGTTGAAACCACGGTGACGATGACGTGGCCAACATGGGAAAGTCCTTCCATGCTGACGCCGGTGAAGAGGCCGGGAGCAGAGATGCGGGTCCCACCGGTGAGCCGGGCGAGCCTGAGAGACGGGCCGCCCGCCTCCACTCACTGGCCGCGCGGTCCTGGCCACACCGCTCAGCCGTCCGGCCCGCGGGCCCTGCGCCTGCAGACCAGAGCGACGCCCCGAGAGCCGCGCCGCCGGGGAGCGTGGGAGACGCTGCCCCGCGGCAGGCGCCCCACACGGGGTGCTGCCGTCCCAGCAAGCGCGCAGAAAAGAGCGAAAACACACCGACGCCGAGCCTGGGCAGGAACCACGGCTCCTCTTCTCTTCCTGCCCACACTTTTTATTTTTAGCATTTTTCTATAGTACACACGCTGTACTATTATAATGAAAATAAATCTCTATAAATGTGAAATTGTCCGCTAAAGAACCCCAGATGGAGAAGGCAATAAAATTATTATTAATATCCTCACTTTCAACTGCAGCCTTGTTCCGACGGGAACCCAGCAGCGTCTGACCCCCGAATCGGTCACTCGGCGGGCAGCGTGCCGAGCACACTGCATTTCGGTGTAAGGGCCGGCGGGAGGGCTGCAGGGCCACGTCCAGGCTCTCTGCCGGGCACCTGCAGCCCTCGTGTCCGCCCAGCCGGCCTTCCCGGAGGCAACACGAGGACCAGAACGTGCCAGGCCGCCGGGGCTGATCGTGCCTTCTGGGGCGGCCCTCTGACTGGCAGGCAGGGCGGACACCATGGAAGGCTCCCCAGAGTGGGCAGCATCCAGGAGGCTGGTTCTCGAACAGACCACGCCTCTACCCGGGAGCCCCGGGTCTGGGCTGACACGCCAGGGACAAGGACGACCTCCGGCCTGGGGGCCGGCCGAGTAGGCCGAGGTGCCGGGCAGAGGCCAGGCTCTTCAGGGCCATCGTGCGTCCGTGTCCCACCGCAACCCCTTGCAGCAGGCACATCGCCATTCTTGTCGTGTCCGGGCTCAGCCACGTGACCGAGGGGACAGGGTGGCCCCGAGGGCCGTGCTCCACTAGCTCTGTGTCTGAGTGGTCCACAGCCCGCCGATCATCTACGGAAACGGATGCGGGGAGACACACACACAGTGGGGCGCCGTGTTCCCCTCCGCACGCCCCCGCCCACCGCGTGGCCCAGGCCACCCAGCGGCGGCAGCGCTGGAGCGAGGGGCCGTCCCCCCCAGTGCTGCCGGCCCCACATGACCAGGGGTCCTCCCGGAGCCCACAGGCACTCCCGCTGGGGGCTGCACCTGCCGTGACCGTTCCACACCTCCAGTTCCTCTGCGTGACCCTGTCTGCAGAAAGGATGCTGCTATACATTTTTTTCAAAAGTCTGAAACCCACTGGACTCCACTAAAAGTCATACATTTCAACTTCCTCTGTCTTTAACATCCTGATCAAACATCCGCTTGGCCAAGAAGTCCACGTGGTTGCTTCCACGAGATAAAGGACACGTCTTCCGTTTTCACGAATTGCTGTGCTGATCCGGACATTCTGAGCACGTCAGCCATCTTCCACGTGGCAGGACACCGCTTCTTCTCAGCTTCTCCTCGGCTTGGCCCCCGTCAACTCCAGCTGGGCTGCGCGGCAGGGGGCATCTCCACAGAGAGGGCCCCAGCAGGAGCTGCGCACGCCACTGACGCGTTCCATCAGTCCCAGCACCTTCTCCACACACTTACACACCTCTCTGCGTTTTTACCTTTCTTGAAATAATCAAGTATAACATGCCGAAAATGTTGCGTATTTTCTTCCATTTCCAATATTAAAATGGCTGCTAAAAATTCCCCAAATTTGATGTTGTCTTTAATGCACACTGATATGACAGCTGCCACAATACAATCTAACAAAATTATTTCGAGCGAAGCCCGTCCAGGCCAAGCCCGGGCCCTCGGACCTCAGCCCTCAGCGCTCGGCCACGGGCTCGCCCTCGCCTGTCACCCGCCCGCACCCTGTGTGAGGTCTGTGTCCTTCTCAGCGTCTGTCGTACAGGTTGGCCCTGCTGCGTTGTGACACTGGGGCCTAACACGTGCCAAACACCGCACAGAGGCCACAGGAGACAAGGCGCGCTCAGGCGGGGCCGAGGCCGACCACCCCGGGTGGGTGTCACGGAGCCACGCTCTGGAGAGGCAGGCAGGCTTGTGGGGCCCCTGACAGGCCCCCCAAAGCTTCTCACCGCGTCTGCTCACAGGAAGGGCCCCTCTGGGGCCATCTGCACGTGGGCAGCTGCTCTGCCGCCTCTACTGTTTGGGTGTCACACTACGACTACCAGGGCGGGTTCTCCCGGGAGGGTGGCGGGAACTTGCCAGAGAGCCAGGAGAGTGAGTCTCAGCGGAGATAATTGACTGCCGAGACCCAGGGAAGAGCACGGATAAAAGGCGCCACACAGCCAGCGGCGGGGCGGGGGCTTCAAAGGGCTCTGCTCTGCCGCCCGCCCACCTGCTGCGCTAAGTTACAGAGATAGCAGGGCCGGAAACAACTGCTCTCGGCCGGGCCGCTCTCCCCAGCAGCCCCTCCGCAGCTGGCACACCCCCACGGCTCCGGGAGGGAGGTCTGCCCCTTTTCGGTCAAGAAGGCCCTCCGCTCCACTCGCAGCGCAGCAGGGCGGCACACCGAGGTGCAGGGCGGGGCTCGGCGAGGCACGCACGCACGCACGCACAGCAGGGACGCACCCTCCGCTGAGGCGGGGCTCAGAGGATGCGAACAGGGCAGAGTCACGTGGGGACCAGAAACCCCGAGGGCTGCGCCCCGCCCACAGCCGGGGCCAGGCAGGGTGGACGCGAGGCTCTCAGCCTTCCGGGTTAGAGAAAAGGATGCGTATTTCTAGGTGTACGTGGCGTGCTGGCACTATAAAGTAAGACACCCTCTGGGTAGAACCTGAACTTGACCACTCACTCGGAGTCTGTGAGCTGAACTAGGAAAGGGAGGGGTCCGGAGTTTATCCAGTCCAGCCCCCCACTTCCTCGTAAGGAGACTGAGGTGAGAAACCAACTGTGCAACCCTCAAGTGGGCTGCTCCGTCACCTGCAAAACCAGAACAAGGACCTACAGTGCCGGCCCAGCCCGGAGCGCTCAGCTCTCGGGCACAGCCCTGTTCTCACCCCGGGTCCCTGGCAGCCCTCGAGAGGAAGGGCAGAGCTCCCTCCCTGTTACGGAGCTACCATGGATTCTTGTCCCTAAAACACACAGTGCCAGCACTGGGAAGGGGCTTCAGCTTCCGTGCCCGCTGAACTCACAGCAGTTTCCAAGCCCCGAGGGGGAAAGCCCCTGAGGCTTGCACACCCCCCCCCCCCCCCGCGCCATCCCCCTGAAGCCCCGCCCCGCCCGCACACCTCCTAAGTCCCTGAGAGCAGGAAGGTGCGTTCAGGGTCCAGTCTGTTGGAGCCTGGCTCTCAGACTCCGCCCACCTCAGAGCCACACCTTCCTGCAGTGTCTGTCTCTCTCCTTCCCCGTAGGGTCCCCAGGGCCCAGGACAGGGCCAGGCGCAGAGCAGACCCTCCGCCAGCACGCATGGACTTTGTCTTTGGCTTCGAACAGAGCAGCCCCGCGTGTGGTCACCCTGCAGCCGGGCCCTGCAGCTGGGCTCTGGGACGGTCTCCCTTAACAAGACCCTGGCTGAGAAGGAGGTTGAAACACTATCCAGAGGGCGGGGGCTTTTGTCTTTATTTCAAGGAATCCTTTTACTTACTGAAAAAGGCACAATGGAAATGGAGTTTCCCAAAACCAACACAGAGGTGATTTATGGCTACCCAAAACACTTTGTTTTTCCTTCTCAAGTCTGAAACGACATTAGACATTACGTGGGGAGAGTGACACAGCATGAGCCCGGGGCGGGTGAGGCTGGAGAGGGTCCCTCCGGGGCAAGGGCCCGCACAGAGCCTGCGGGGGACGCCCCAGTGACTGGCGACAGCTCTGAGGGAAGGCAGAGGAGGAAGAAGAGGCCTTCTGGGACCACAGGGCACAAGGTCACGGCCTTCTGGGACCACAGGGCACAAGGTCACGCAGGCACTAGCTGACCAGATGGCACTCAGTGCATGCGCAGCCAGCACTCGCCCAGATGCAGGAAGGGGGCCTCTGGGGCATGACCCACACAGCCGCCCCGGGGGGAGTCCCAGACCTGCGCTCACCAGCTGAGCGGCCCGGGCGCAGTGTGCCTCCAGGGTGGAGGGCGAGAGGGGAGCAGGAAGGCGGACCACACCGGGACTGCGCTGCCTGCACGCCTGGAAGGTGGCGGGTACAGTGAGAGGCCACAGAGTCCCATTGGGCGTCCAATCCTTCTCACGCATCTGTGGGAAGCAGGGCAGTTCCTGAAGACCTCACATAACCCACGTCCCCACTGGCCAGCCACTAACCGCTTCCACCCGACGGCCCCGAACAGGCGGCGAACGCCCTGCCCCGTCATGCCCTCACCAACGCTGAGGAAGGTGCCGGAGGACAGGAGACGGGGCCTGACTCCTGTGAGACCTGTTCCACGGAGCCCACAGACCTCCTCCCCGTCCTACACGGCCTGGGGCTGGGCCCCGGTGACAAGGGAGCGGCAGAGAGGTGAGGCCCGAGACCCCAAGAGCAGGCTCCCACCACCTGCGGGAAGACCCCCAGGCAGTGCTTGGCTGCACCCGCACAGGCCCCCTAACTTCCCCTCCCTGGGGGTGGGGGTAACAGCTCCCAGCTTTAGTCAACTCTCCCCAGGAGACGAGAGTTACTGGGGAGTCCTGCCTGCTTCCTGCAGGGCCCTGAGGGCCAGCCTCGGGAGCCCTGGCTCTTTGGTTGGCATCGCGCTCCCCACGGGCAGCTTGATCCAGGAGAGACAGCCGATAGCCCCCAGCCCCCAGACCCCAGACCCCGCGCAGGTGAGCCTCGGAGAGACCAGCAACTTCTATAGGGCAGGATCCGGGCCACCGCCTTCCAAAAGTCCCCACTCCCCTCTCTGCCGCCCTGCCCAGCCGCACTCCACAGGCACCAAGCCCCCCACTACCTGCCCATGCCGCCTCTGGGACTCGGGGCCTCGAGGGGTCCCCAGGACCACCGCTGGGGCACACGGAGAGTGAGACACAGGTCCGCACAGCTCTGAGCCGCACACCAGACCCCACGCGGCCCTGCCTCCCGGGGATGGCAGTGACTCCGTGGGGTCCCCAACGCGAGGGTGAGGAGAAGGCGGACCCTCACTGCGAAACTGCAGCGGAACAGAAAAGGCAGGACGGAGACGGGCAGCAGGGCCGGTGACTCCCTGCGAAGCGCCGAGGCGAGGCCCTACGTCCCGAGAGGGGCCACCGTGTAGATTAATCCGCAGGCACAGGAGCAGATAAAACTCCTTAAAATATTCAGGACCCTAAAGTGGTTCTGAGAAGTGGCTCGCGCTGCTGCGCCCGCCAGCACACTCCATCAAAGGGGACACTTCAATACGGAGGCTCTGGCAGCAGGCTGCGGGCCGTGGCCGGGCTCACTGGCGTTTCCATAAAACACACAGCTTCTCTAGGAAAGAACACTTGGGGGCGGCCCCTCTCCTTTATCAACTTGGCCGTTTCCGAGAACAGAGAGGGAGCTGTAAGCTGATGCGTACCCACGGCCCCTTGGCTGGCCTTGCCCGAAGGCGTGACGGACGGCAGGGAGCATTCTGGGTGGTGGTCATCGCTGCCCTGTGCACTCGGCTCCCACTCCCGGCAGGCACTGGGCTCAATACCACCCACCGATGCACTGCTTTAATCCTCTCCGCGGGCCACAGCTGTCCCCATCTTTAACAAGCAGTGTCCCATCCTCGCAGCGGCCTGTCGGCAAGCCGGGCTCTAGGTGCGGGCCCGAGGCCCACAGCCCCGCTGCCAGCGGGCGGCCAGACCCCGGCGGCCTGGCTCCGCGGCGCCCGTCCTTCCCGCTGCGCCCTGCTAGCTCCGGAACACAGCCTGCTTGTTCAAGGGCCCCTTCTGTCGACATTTAATGATTTTAAACTATCCGTCCACAAAGCTTTTCAGTCACTCGTTATTTACCAGCCGTTCATCCGTTCGGCACTTACTGAGCATCCGCACACACTGTCCCTCGGGCACGTCAGGGGTCGGGGAGAAGTCACGGGGTGGGGGGGGCAGAGGTGGCCCCTTCCGGGAGGCAGCTCCGTGAGAGGAGGGCCGTCCGGCCAGGCCCTCAGTCACTCCCGGGAGCTCTGAGCCGTGGGCAGGGAGGCCCGGCTCGGCCTGCTCCCCAGGGACCCTCTGCCCGCTTCCTCTGGATGCAGGAACCACGCGCGTTTTCTCTGCTGGGCCCTGAGCCCCAGAGGGCCGGGGTCCTTGCAGGAAGCCTCACACTGTCAGGGGAAGTTCAACTCAACGTCTTCGCAAGTCCGTGTGGCTAGTGGCACGAGCCAGAGTCTCGGTGGCCGATTTGACTGGTAATGCGGGCGCTGTTTTCACCTTCTGACTGATTTCTGTGTTTGAACAGGCTTCAACTCAAAAGGCCTTCGGCACACCCCACACCAGAGCCGGCCACAAGGGCCCAGCAGCCCCTTTATGAGCTGGTCTCTGAGCTGGTCTGAGCCCCACGAAGTGCACCCTCCTTCACAGCAAGGGCTGTGCTGATTCCTGCCCCGGTCCCAGCGCCCACCCGGCACCTTCTGAGGAAGGACGTGCCCCTGCAGTGTGGAGCGAGCACCGGCCCACGACCCCGGCACTCTGATAAAGACGCACAGACCAAAACAGCGGCAGAACACCTCCGTCCAGAAGAAAGACATTCCTAACAGCAGCAGCCGACACTGCAAAGACACGTGGTGCTTTGGGGGCCCCGTGGCCCAGAGCAGAAGCCTCCTACAACGACGCGTTAACAGCCTGGGCGCTCACAGAACTGGAGACGTGATGGCTACTCAGGGGGCAGCAGGGGCAGGGCCGGAGGGCGAGGCAGGAGCTGCCCACGGCACACGGAGGGAAGGAGGCGGCCCCAAGCTGAGGGGGCAGCAAGCGCCACGCAGAGAGGTGTGACCAAACACAGAGAGTTTGGGGACCCCACGCCGCTCTGGGTGGAGGAGCAGGGTGAGGTGGGGCAGCAGTGGCGGAGCAGTGGACTCAGGCTCCGAGGGCCGAGGGATGCTGAAAGCGTGCAGGGCGGGGCAAGGCCCGAACCCTCCGCGCTGCAGAACGCCCGAGCCGCGGGGAAGTGGGGGAGGGCGGGCCTGGCCCCGCACCGGCTGGGGGAGACCCCGGCCAGCTCTGCGAGGCGGGAGAGTCGCTCCTAGGAGAGTGGCCGCCACATCCCTGGAGCCAGCCTGTTTCTGCACGCGACACGCTCTCTCCTTGAGAAAATCTCAGAGCAATCCAGTTAAGCGCTCAGTAAACAGCCTCTGTTCCCCTTCGAGAGCAGGTGAGGATCACGCAGAACCTGAGGAGACGCTGAGTCACTTGTTTGGCATTGTCATTATTTTATTGATGCTGATGCCTGTAATTTACGGATTTTAGGGGCCATCACACTGAGTCACACACCTCTCTCGAGCACTAAAACTGACTCAAAATGCCACTGCTTTTCAAAGACAGCACACGCCTGCTGCGGCTGTGGGTGGGAGCGGCCGGGCTGCGCTCAGGTCTGGGGCAGCAGCGGTGGGGGGAGG
>CM052544.1:122545920-122588653 GCA_028533065.1 Trachops cirrhosus
CAGCCCTGCCCGGCGCACCTGCGCGCCCCCCACCCCCGAGGAGTGGGACCCTGACGCCGTCCACGGAGCAGCGTGACAGCCAGGGTGGGCCCTGGACAGGAAGTCCGCTCACCAGAGTCCAGCCAAACAGCTGCGGCACAGGCAGAGTCCGTCCCTACCAGAGCAGCGCACCCCCACCCCGGACACGGCCCCCTTCATGGGACACTGTGTTCTGTGCACGGGCAGGGCCACCGGAAGCATGTGCGTCACTGTGTGCTCAGGCACCACCGGCCCCAGGCTGTGGAACAGAGGCTGGGCCGAGAGGAGGCCCCTCCCAGGAGCCCAGAGGGCTGCGGGCTGCCCCCGTCCTGGGGGGAGCCCGGGCACAGGAACACCGTGGAGGGGGGCGCACGGGGGCCACCTGTCAGGCTGGCCTGGGAGCTCTCCAGCCGCGGCCCCTGCAGCCTGCCCTGCGGTGCAGCTGTGGACCCCACCCGGGCCAAGAGGCCACCCCCGCCTGCTCCCTCTGGGCTAAAGGCAGCGTGAAAGCTGCTTTGCTCGGTGCGATCCAGGGTCTTCACTTAGGCCTCCCCAGGTGTCACGCCAAAGCCATCGGTGGGGTGAGGGTCTCCAGGAGACCCAGGGGCGCAGCTCTGTCATAGCACCCAAGCAAGGAGACAGTGGGGCAGGGGGCCGGGGCAGAAGCAGGCCAGCTGGACGACGGCCAGCCGGTCAGCCGCAGCCAGCAAGCCCACAGCGGGAGCGCTGTCGTTTGGAACGAGCTCAGGAAACCAGGCTAATTTTACCCACAGACTAAGAAAACCGATCAGGATGACGAATTGGCCGAACAAAACTGCAACGCGTTACAAAGCCGAGCCGAGGGCCTTCCAGGATCCCCCTCTCAGTCACCCTTCCACCCGGGCCCCGTGACGCAGACTCCTCCCTGACTGGGCCCCGTCCTGTGCCCTGGGGCCCGCTGCCCGTACTGTCCCCGCTTCTTCAGGCCCCGCAGCCACCCGCCCTCTAAGGTCCAGCTTCAACGAGACACTTCAGTGCCCTTAGTCTCTTAGGGCGCCAGGACACTGTTACGTCAGTGGGTCGTCACACACACATATCTCGGGAGACGGCAACACTCCCATCTTAGAGGTTGCAGCCTGAGACAGGAAGGGAGCGGGTAACTTCTCGCTGGTCACTCGGCTGAGAAATAAAGCAGGGAATTCGGCCAGATCTTTGACCCCAAATCCTTCCACCTCACACCGTGACATCTCCCAATGTCACCGCCTCTGTGAAAACCTTCCAAGTGGCTCTCAGCCCGAAAGGCACGCCCTCCCTCTCAGCTGGGCCCCCACAGAACCGCGTGGGGCCCCCTGGAGGGTGCGCCCCGGCCAGCTCTCCTGCACCACTTTCTGCAGCCGCCTTCACAGCCCCACGAGGCCGAGTTCCTCGACCCCGAGTCTCATCCAGACTCGAGGCCTCACTCACCCAACGAGAGTCCGGTCGGAGTCCAGAAGGTGAGGGAAGACAGACGTGCCGCGAGCTCCCTTTACGTGCGTGTGGGATCTCAGTGCGTGTACGCTCAGTCCGGCCAGGCACTAGGCCGAGGCCGAGGCCGGAGGACACGCGGCCGGATCTTAAACTGGGCCCTGCCTGCCTGCATCGCACAACAGAAGGTAAGGCGCATCTGGGCCCAGAAGGAAACCCCTGCCACTCCGAATGCAGCGGGGCTTCTTTTCCCTTTTTACCAGAGAAACCAGCGCAGCCGGCCCGAAGCGGAAAATGATGAATGAGGCCGGGACTCCGCCAGCTCCCCTCTTCAGGAGATGGAAAAGGATCGTTAGCGCTTCCCTGATTTGCAAGCTTCTGCGTTAATTAATACAATGGAGTGTGCGTCTCCCAGAAAGGAGTTTTAAATAGATTTCGCTTTTCAGATCTCTCAGTTCTACCCAGCTTCGCTGCAATGCTCTTAGTCAATCATTCATTCACTCTTTTCATTCATTCAAAGTTCACGGAGCTCATGCTCTCCAGAGACTCTGTGCAAGGCTCTACGTGCCCAGAGGTGTGTGTCTTTAAAACGTTACGGCACAGGCTCAGACGAACAGACGGCACCTGCGAGGGGTCTGCAGGGCACCGTGTGGCGGAGCGGAGAGACTGCGCTGTTCCCGAGGACGTCCAGGAGGCCTCCTCGGAGGAGGCGACTCTGCAGGAAGCCACCCAGTCACTTGTGGACTGGGGACTCGGGTGCGAGGACAGGGTGGAGGACGCTGCAGGGAAAGAGCCCGTGGTGCGGGCAGGAGTCAGGCGCAGCCAGTGGGTCGTCCCGGGGCTCTGGGGACGCAGGAGGGACAGGCCACGAGACAGGCTGCAGGAGCCAACAGGGGAGAGCACGGGGGTCTGCGGCCCAGGGCCGTTCGGGTTCCTCGCAGGCGCCCTGGCAGAGCCGCAGGCTCTGTCCTGGGGGAGAGGGCTCTCTGGCCCCACGGGCCCGGGCGGCCAGCCTGACCGAGGCAGGGAGGCCGGGGTGGGAGGGGTCACGGCGGCCCAGGGAGAGCCGGCAGGGCCAGGGCAGCGGCAGCACCAGGGGTGACAGACTGACCTGGGGAGGAGCTGGTCCCCTCCGGTGCTGTGTGTAATCACAGCTCACCGTGACGTTGTCACCGCAGGCGACACCGGGTCTGTCCTGCTGCACAGACCACTGCAGTTGTGATGGAAAATCGACGCCTAAACCTCGCCATCATTCGCATGAGGCTCTGCCGTGGAGCGCTAGGCTCCCTCCAGTGGGGGCACAAGTGACAAGTGAGACGGCCCTGTGACCGTCCACTACACTCACTCTTAAGGTGGCTCTCAGCACCGCCACCTTGAGTGGGGGTGGGACCTGTGACTTGCTTCTAAGGAACAGACACGGTGGAGGTGACAGGGCGCATGTGACACGCGGAGAGGACTCCGGGGGAGGGGCGGGGTGCAGCTTCTCTGAGCTGATCTAGACGGGCGGGCCCAGCCGAGATCTAAACTCAGCAGAGATGCAGCAGCGAGGAGTGTGGGGTCCACACTCTATTCAGGAGCCAGCGGCAAGGGGTCTGCACCGGAATCCGGCGGGCGGCGATGCATCACTGCAGGGTGCAAAGTGGGGTCCCAGGGACAGCAGCGCAGGCGCACAGTCCACTCCCAGACCCCGGGTGTGGCAGTGGGGGTGCTGGGTCTGTAACCAGACCTGGGGTGCAGCAGCACAGATCCTGAGTGTGGCGGTGCAGACGCGGGGTCTGCACTCAAACCGGGGGGTGTGGCCATGCGGACCGGGGATCTGCGCCTGGACCTGGGGTGCAGAGGCGCGTCCCACCGCCAGCCCCGCCCCAGACCTGGAGCAGCGTGGGTCCACTGCCTGGCAGAAGTGCGGTTCTCCGAGCCGGCCCCTCAGGCCTGCGGAACCCTCTACTCTTAACCAGCTTCTGCGTTTCATGGCTCTTCACACGGGAGGGGAGCCTGCTTCGTGCGTGGGGGCCGAGGCGCAGAAACAGGAGGCATTCTGCCCATGTCTGCAGCCTGGGGCACTGGCCAGGTGTGCTGGGGGCCTAGGGGCACCAGGCATGAGCAGCCCCCCCTGGACCAGCGCCGGAGACCAGCTGTCTCACTCGGGTCCAGGTCCAGCGGCACTAGCTGACAGACGGGAGCAGACACGCAGTGTGTCTCAGAAACGCTGAGCAAGCACAGGAGTCCGCAGGGCGCCGGTTCTGGAAAGGGCAGCCGGTGAGGTGGTCCCCAGGCAAAGGACAGCCCGGCTACAGCGTCCTTGACCTCACGAGCTCACCAGGCATGGGCTCAGAGTGCCTGTGCCCGTCCCCTCGGCTGCGTGCCCACTCCCGCTGGGTGGCCCCTTCTGATTCTGTGAAACTTTCCTTAGAGCCCTCCCTGGAGGGTAGGCGCTCACCCCCTTTGGACCCATTTCCCTTACTTCACTGTGACTAATAATTTTCTCCTAAACGCAGCAGCTACAGAGCTCGCGGCCCCGCACTTCCACTCTGAGGCCGACATCCGGCAGGTCACACACACGGGGCGGAAGAACGCCCCGCCTCTGATGCAGCAGCCCGCACGGGCAGCTGAGGGGCAGCCGTGCAGCAGCCCGCTGCCCCGGGACCGGGGCCCAGACAGGCGGCAGTGTGGGCAGGTCTCTCCAGCACGGTGTCCAGGAACAGCCAGGCGCAGAAGTACACATCGCACGAAGTCGTTTACGTGAGCTTCCCCGACAGGCGAGACAAGCTGGTGCCCGGCTTCGAGGCGGCAGTGACTTGGAGAGGAGGGGCTCCGGGGACGCTGCCGGCGCCCTTCTGATCTGAGAGGTGGTGACACGAACGGACTCAGCTCTCCAAGGTCCGAGACGGTGGGCGACACCTCACTGAGCTGCGTTAGGACTTGGGCGTCTTTCTGACTTTAAATCTTAACTCACCAGAAACTTCATTTGGAAAAAGCTTCCCCTTCCTGAGCAAACATGGGCAGCGCCAGCCGGACAGAGGGCACCGTGCACGGCCCCACCGAGCCCTCGCACCCGCCCTGCCCAGAGGTGCGGTCTCCGCCTTCCAGATGGGGCACCAGAGGCCCGGGGCGGGGGCGACCTGCGGCCTCCATCACTCGGGAAGCAGGATTTAAACCGAGGGCTTTCGCACGACGGAGCCTGTGCGGCCTGTTCACTAGACTGGGGGCGCCCCTGCCTAGCCCGTGAGCGCCCTGAAAGCGGACCCAGCCTGCCCCACTCTGCTCCCCCCAGTACCAAGCCCAGGCTGACGGAGGAAGGAATCGGCGCTGTGCCGTGCAGCCGCCGCTGGGGCAGATGGAGCGCTACACGAGGGGCAGGCGGCATGCCGGGGGCTTCTCGGGCACACTCAGGTGGCCCTCTCCACGACTCTGTGAGGCCGGCGCTGTCACCACCTCCGCCACCCTGGTGAGGGAACAGGGCGAAGACGTGTGTCTGTGCACGTGTGCGTGAAGAGTGGACACTGAGGGCTCCTGCCCCGCGAGGGCCCCAGGCAGCCAGCCACAGCCCTGAGAACACAGGGCGTCTCCGGAACCTGCCCCGACCACCCCCAGACCTGCCTGCCCCCGGGAGTACCTGCCAATCACAGCACATGGACGTCAACGGGTTTAGGAACTGATTCCGCCTCCTCCCCACCTGAGAAGCCCACCAACCGCGCGAACGCATGCTGTCAGCAGAGGCTTCTTTACGCCCCGGCAGCTCCTGACAACTCACCACTTCCAGCCCGCGAGGCCCAGCGGGCCCCAGAGCCACCTGCAAGGCGGCCGCACACGGTCCGGGTCCAAATCCACCTCGAAGTGGGCAACCCCGCTGACACGGAAAGTCTCTGTGGGCTGACAGTGCGGTCTCGTCACCGACTACGCGGCATTTAAAAGTGGCGTCTTCGTTCAACACACTTCTGACCCGAATGCTGTCAGAGGGTTCTAGGCTGTTCCTCAACTGTCTACCGGTGTCATTTGCCGGCCAACTTGGTGACCCGGTTCTTTCTTCCTGGGCAACCGACACCACTCACCTAAATGTAGGCAGTCCTTTGAAAGAGGACACAGACCCACCTCGCGACAAACAATGCTGCATTTTTCTGTGTTCTGGAAGACTCGCCAGAGGCCTGTAGTGCACAGCTGGTCCCTAACCTGTGGCAGTCCGCGGGCGAGCTCCACGATGAGAAGAGAGTGGTGGACAACAGAATCATTCTTTTCTTGTGGTTTAAAAATAAAAAAGGACATTGGAAAGCCTGACCCGTGCAGTTTAGTTACAGATAAAAACGTGAATAAGCAGACTCCTCGCCCTAAGTTCCGAAGCTGGTGCCCGGGGAGAGCCCAGAATCTCCTCGGTCTCTTGGGAATTCACGGCCTTCCAGATGTTTCCGGCGTGGGTGCCGCAGTTCCCACCCCTCCTCCACAGCCACAGCGTAAGGGTAACGCCCGCCGTGGCGACTTCCCTACACAGACCACAGCGGGACGGCCGCCAGCGGGCCTGTGCGCCTCGGAGGCTGGCCCCCATGCTCCCGTGCTCCCAGCGCCCCTGCCTCAGCCCCTCCCCTGGCGCCTCTCACTCCCTCTCCGGGCGGGTGCCCGACACCGCCGCCGTCCACACGCGTCCCCCGCAAGGGCAGTCACGGCATGAAGATCGCTGCTGGACGCTGTGACGTCTCCCTTCAGGAGAGGCAGGGACAGCGGGATAGCGAGCACCCACTGGGGGCTGCGGTGCCCCATGGGTGGGGGGCAGCTCCCATCGGGTCCCGGCACACAGGGCCTTCAGAGGTCTCAAAGAAACTCACCCTCACGCTGGATACACACACACAATCGATCATTACATTATTCTTTATACTTTTTTGTTACGTCTCAAATAATTCCTAGTAAATCTTTTAAAACCCATTCCACCAAAAAACCATTAATCATTTCATTTCTTAGTTTTAACTTCCACTTGCTTATTCACTCACACTCGGTGCTACCTACTATAAGCCCAGCCCCACCGTAGGAACCGGACTATGCTGATGTCTGAGACCAGTCCCTGCCCTCGGGGAAAGCACAGTCTGGCTGGGGGGAAACCAAGGGGAGAGGCGGGGCGGGGGGAGGCTGGACGGAACGCATGACAGAGACCACTGCAGGAGAGGGCACGGTGCAGACAGGGGGGCAGCTTGTGCTGGGCAGGCGGAGGGCGGGGCGCAGGTAGAAGGGAACCGGAGGACTCCCTGGGAGTCAGCCGTACTCTCCGAGGGAGCCCTCGCCAACCCTGGAGCTGCGTCCCCTTCCTCTTCATTCCCCACGAGGAAGGCAAAGCCACAGGGCCGGACTCGGGACTCAGACACCGAGCCCCAGCACCCTTCCCCACATCCACAAGCCACTCGCTCACAAAGCACAGCTCCCTGGCAGCTCGGTCAGACAGACTGTTCACGGCCGAGAGGCACGTCCTCTGGTGAGGCCACCGGTTCTGGGTGGCGAGAGTCACCGGTTTGCCCGCTGGTGTGCGTGGGTGCGTGGGTGCGTTGGTGCCCGTACACTGACCACCTTACTCCTAGCTTTCAGCGAGAGCACCGAGACGTCTCTGCACACATCTCAGTCAATAAGGAAGGATGGTGCACCCGGACAGTGCTCTCTCGTACCAATCGAGGAAGCCCCACTCGCTGCAGAACCCCGCACCCGGGTGGCTCGGGGCCTTGCCGCACTGCCCCCAGGGCTGTCCCCAGCTTCACGGATCAGGGGTCGAACCACGTCAGCTCTTCTCCTCCGAACCCTGGGCGGCTCTTCAGTCAGCAGTGACTCTCGGCGGCTTTCCCTGCTCTTCCCGGTCAAGCGGTAGCCTTCCGGGTTCGGCCCCGAGAGATCCCTCCCAGGCCTGCGCTCCTGCTGCTGCTGCAGACGAGGCCCCGGCAGGCCACAGGCCATCGCGGCTTCCCCCCGCCCCACCGCAGGTGGTTTTCCCTCCTCTCTCTGCCTGCGCCAATCACAGCTCAGCCCTGGGATTCAGCCCACAGGGCCACCTGGCTAGGCTACAACAGACATTTGTGCCACCTTTTTGTGACACTGATTCTGTTCTCCGGGCTGGAACGGCTGCTCGTTTAACTCCTCCTCCGACTGCAAGCTACGTGTGGGCAGGAGAACCAACCGCACTTCTAACACAGCATGCCTCGTAGTGGCGGGGGAGGGGTCCTTGCAAGTGGAGGGACTGAGCCCACTCCCCACCCCACTGTGTCTCTGTGCATTCTGCACTCACTGACTGGCGAGTCCAACCCGCGGCCCACGGACCTCATGCAGCCCAGGATGGCTGCGAATGCGGCCCGACACGAAACCCTAAATTTACGTAAAACGCAATGAGACGTTTTTGCGATGACGTGTCCCGGGGCATTTAACGTGCGGCCCAGGACAGCTCTCCTTCGTCCGGTGTGGTGCAGAGACGCCGACAGGCTGGACACCCCCGGGTAAATCAGGACTGAGCTTATGTCCTAAAGGGTGCCGGTTTTATTTTATCTTCCGAAATATTTTTTATTAATGTTCAACTACAGTTGTCTCCGTTTTCCCACCACCACTTTCCCCCTGGTTTTAGGGCTTGGGGTAAAGGGTACTCCAGTTAACAAAGGAGCATTAACAGAAACGCTTGATTTTGCAGGCCAGGTAAGGTGCGAAGTTGAGAAGTCACAGCCAGTAGAGGAGGAACAATGCGTCTCAAGGAGCCGGATCTTCTTTCTCTGCACGCCTGTCTACACTCCAATTAAAGGACGACTTGAGCACCGCAGTGCTACAAAGCTCACTGTATTGTTCTATTTTTTCCCTTATGGGCCAGGAGGAACCTCCACTAATATTAATTACGCCTGCTGCTCGTTCATTTACTGAGTTTGTTCACTGCGCAAGCACGAAACGCGCCCGACTGCTGTCTCCACGGCAGAGTGCACGCACGCACGCGAACGCCCCTGAGCCCCGGGAGAACAAAGCGCACCCGCGGTAGACTCTTCCAGGCAAAGGGTTAACGGTAACCATGGCAACGGCTCCCAGAATAGCAGCATCTGCAGCAGCGTTCATGCTGGGGCAGTCGGCAGAAGGGTTATAAATATACCTATTAGCAGCCTGAGCTGAATCTTTAAACAGCACTGTTGGGAGAAAGGAGGCCTAAAAATAGCTCCGCACGGCTGCACTTGAAGACGTGTCCTCAGAGGCACGGCATCCCGTGCACACACATCCACACACGCACGGGCAGGTTCTCGCTTCTCCTCCTCCCGAGCGCCAAGAAGGGAATGCTGCAGGCGCACAATAGACTGCGTGACATTCTACGACCTTCTCGCGCAAATATTCCGCCGAGGACCCCCAAAACAGAAAGGGCCGCCATTGGTGGGTCCAGCGCGGCCAGCTGGCCGCAGCCGCCACACGTGGGCGGCACGTGTTGCGCTCTCCGGGACGGCCGCTCCTGCGGTGACCCCACGTGCAGGGGCCGAGCGAGGGTGAGCAGCGGCCCCCCGCGAGGGGTGCCCCACCCCGCCCTTGCTTCACGGCCGGGACCCAGGCTGCTTCTTGCACAAGGTCTTCTCTCGTTTCTGCTGCGCTGCAGGAGCGTCTGCGCCACGTTCCCCCCCCCCCCACCCGCCCAAACCAGAGGCTGTTTCCTACACACGGCCAGGGAGCGGCAGCACAGCCGCGCCCCCAGTCTGCCTGCGTAAATAAGCCAGCCCCCCAAACCTTCCCTCTTCACCTGCAGAGGGGGAGGACGGACGCCTGAATCTGAGGGCTGTTCTCGGGAGCACGCGGCAGAGGGCGGGCAAGGCGCCCGGCACCCGCCCGGCGAGGCTCCGCCCTCCTCCCCGCACTCTGACTGCGACTGCTCCGACGGTTAGGCCGTCTGGAAGGCTGGGACCGCAGGACCCGAGCTACCATCCACGCAGCCTGGTGCCCACAGACTCCGGCTGTGCCTGCCGGCCTCTCCCGGCCGCCCTGACCGCCACGGGCAGGCCCCAAGTGGGCAGACCAAGTGGCCGTACAGATGCACACTTTGGCCAACTCTACGGAAGAGGCCCTGTGTTGCTACATCCTTGCCATTTCTGTTATTACAGGCTATTTTTTTTTAACCTTCCCAACTCGACAGGCACAGACCTTATGCACGTGAAACTACCTGTCTCCACCCAGTCACCTGCCCTGCAGAAACATGACCCGTGGGCGCCAAGCACCGTGCTGAACGCACTGCAGATGCACAGACAGAACCACTGCCCTGTCGGGGAGCCGGCAATGAACAAACGGGGAGCAGGTGATGGAGAACGGAACGGCAGGAGGGCACGGGGCGGGAGGGGGGGGAACAGAGCAGGAGAATGGGGTCAAGACCGCCAGCGCCGCTGCCTCCCAGCGTGTCGGCCGCATCTCCCTCCCCGCTCAGTGTTCACGAGAGCCTTAGTGAAAACATCTGATCACGTGGCGGGCAGCGGTGCAGGCAGGGCTCAGAGGGGGTCAGGGGCATCCCCGTGTCCCCACGCTGAGCCAGGGGTGCCAGCAGCAGGGCCCCGGCTGACTCCGGCTCCTGGGGGTGGGGTGGGGAGGGAAGGCCTGCCAGGACCCCGCCCACCTCTCGGACTCCTCCCCGTGGATCAGGTATCAGTGAGCACCCCTCAGAGCAGCGCATCCTCTGTCCCTGCTGCGTGGGCCACGCCCCTGTTTCTGTGTGCTCTCTCCCTCTGTCCTCCTGTTTCTCGGTTTTGGATATATGATATATGCTGAAAGACGCAACACATGATGGACACGTGGCTTCGCTGGACATTCCGAGGCTCGGCCTCCTCTGCAGCACCCCGCAGGAGCTCCACAGGGTCAGGCCCACCTCCGTGGGCCGGGCCTCGGGAGCCCTTCCCTGCCGTCAAGACGGCCTCGTCTTCTGAAGCCTCGAGCGCGCTGCCCCCGGTCGCTGGTCCTGCTCACCGTCTTCCAACTTCCTGTCTTCCCCACACGTACAGCCACATGTTCCAGCACCACTCCTGAGAAGGTTCTTCCCTCCCCCCACTAAATCACAATGCTACCCTGTCGTTCCATTCTCCGTCAAGTCTAAAATCCTTACGGGAAGGTTTTCATAAAGCTATGTTAGGTCTGCCATCTGGCTGACAATTACAAAACACCAGACTGTGAGATGAGTATTCTGGAGATAACTCAGAGGTGCTCCTGCGGCATGAAACGGCCTGTCACTTTCCCCGTGCCTCCGGGTGTGGCCGGGGGCCTTCCGGTCTCTCCCAGCTGTCCAACTGTCTGTCTGTCTGTCTGTCTGCTCCTGACCAGTTAATCGGACTGCTTCTGTTCCTCTTGCTTTGTAGGCCTGACTGTCTGGCGGGGCAGACTCTTCAGCTTGGTCTCATTCTTCAGTTTATCTTGGCCACTCGCGGCTCCTTTTATGTGAACTCGGATCAGCTCGCCAAGTTGATTTAATAACCCCTCCTGGAGAACTGCTGGGAATGACATGTAATTAACACGTGAATCTGGGCGTAAGCTGGCATCGTCGTAACACTTCCTCTCCTACCCACGGACCCGGCATGGAGTTTGCTATTTCACCCGGGTCGCTTTCACGCCATGTAATACCCTCCACAGAGGTCCTGCACAGATTGTTAGACTGTTCCGAGGCACCTCGGCATCTTGGTGGCTACTGTGAATGGGGATGTTTCAAATCATGCTTGCTAACTGGCTTTTACTGTAGAGAGACATGCTACTAGTATGGCATCGTGAACTGAGAAACTCGAACTCTCTCACAAGCTCTGACAGTGTGTCCACAGGTTCTCTCCAGCCGTCCGCGTGGACAGCCCCGTCGCCCTCGAAAGAGGACAGTGTTGCCCCCCCATTCTGACCCACACACCTCCCCCGTCTTTACCTTCTCTCACTGCGTTAGCTGGAACCGAGAGAGCCCCTAGCAGAGGCGGTGGCAGCAGGCAGCCCAACCAAGAAGGCAATGTGCCTGAAGTTCGCCGTGATGCTTCCCACGGGTTACTGATGGACACACTTTATGAAGCTAATGATGCTCCCGGGCGGTCTGAATTTACTAAGAGCTATTGTTACGAACACACGCTGGATTTGCAATAAGTAAAGTACTCTGTATTTTCCCTGCATTGACTATCTGGTGTGGTATGCGGCACTGAGAGGGTCTCCGGCGTCGAGCCATCCTTGTCCTCGCCAGGCAAAGCCCACCGGCCTGGCATCGCCCCCTCTGCGCCCGACAGACCCTGGTGTGCCAACACCTCACTTAGATCTTTTCATTGTACGAAAATCCTGGCCACCAATGAGCCTTTTAGACCCAGAACCCAGCTCACTGCTTCATATTTTATTTATGTTTACTTCTTGAAATGGTCTTATTTCCTTAACTCGTGGTGGTATTTTAGTTTTCTCCTTTAATGTCTGTTATCCCCAAGCCTCCTGCTGGCAAGGACAAGCTGCGGCAGGACCTTCTGGGCGGGCCTGGCTGGGACTCTCTTCCTCTTCCCTTCCGGTAGGTCCATCCTCGTGTCTCCACTTGGCCCAAACCTTTGCCAGCTTGCAGAGCCCGCACCTTACCCGCACCTTACCTGCACATGCGTATTCAAGCTCCCAGTGAAACACCTGACAGGTAACAGAGCTGACTCAAGCCCGTGGACCATTGAGCATTCAGTGGCTGAATGCTCAATAAACTGGAGTCAGGCCTCGCTTCCTGCCATCAATAGGTTCTGTGACTTTATGCAAAATGACAAATAATTAAATGAATTTTACCGTAGACTAATGATACATCTCATCGCCACCCTCACCAAACTACATTATTGGATGACCTGCAGTAGAAGTCTCAAAACCAACTTTTCCAGGAACCAAGTGCTCGGAAAAGTTACGCTCTCAACTCTCCTGATACGCTGGACTTTCTGAATGCCTTCTGCGCGTCCTTTGGACACGCGCCCCACACGCTGCGCACGCCGGAGGCCGCGGTGCCGGCCGCCGAGGCAGGTGCTCCCGCCTGCCACTCCCGTATGCAGGGTCCGGTGAAGAGCGAGACTTGCATTCAGCCTGTGTGCCCACAGGCTCCGTGCACACCGCGTGCAGGGGCGGGCGGAAGGCGTGCGCACGTGACCACACACACACTTCAGCTCGCCCGGTGTTCAGGCCGATGTACCGACACTTAAAAGGCGTGCTCCTAGGAACCAACTCCACTTAAAGCCAGTTTTTAAAAAAGGACAACACTATGACATTTTATAATTAATTTGCACTATAAATTCCCTTGAAAGATGTCACTTCCACCTTAACGATGTGGCTCTTGCCGCCTCTCTCAGTTACTGCGCCTCCTGTCCTCTGCGATGAACACACAATAGCTAATAAGCTCCCCACAGCGTCCCCCACACCAGGCTCAGAACTCGCCTGCCCTGCGGCTGACCCACTCTCTCACGCCGGGCACGCCACTCGATGCCTCCGAGCCTCAGGCTTCTTACAGAAGGACAATGGGGGACGCGCAGTCATTTCACAGTGTGACCGGGACAACTACGCACGGTAGTGTGTGAAATCGCCCTCTGCACAACACAGGTGCTCAGTAAGGACCAGTTTCCTTTCACTGCTGCTCCAATACCAACGTCTTCTTTTCTTTCCATTGTATTGCCATCTCCTCTCCCGTTTTCTGGCCCCAGGTTTTGCTCTGCCCTGAAATATCGAACCAATTCCTGTGCACTCCAGCACGAGGTTCAGCAGAGAAATCCAGTAAAGCACGAACACTTCTGTGGGCAGGGACATGTCCCTGCATCTGAATGCCCCCCCCCAACGCCGACCACAACGCCACACACTCCCCCCCCCCCCCCCGAGGCAGTGCACACTCGAGGGGCCGCTTCCGTTACCGGGTGGGGCCGCGCACACACCCTGGGCACCCTGCAGAGGAGCGGCCTCACAAAGCCTCAGTTTCCCAGCCGAGGCCTCACTCCGGGCGGGAGGCAGCAAGGCCGGGGGTGCCCAGCCACACGGGCCAACGCTGGACGGCTGCGCCGCTGTGTCAGGTGAGAGGCCCCGTTCCGGTCCCTTCCGCACAGGAGACTCCCAGCACCTGTTTGTAGCTGACACCTTCACGGCAGGAAGATGGGAAGGCAGAGAGTAAGTCAGAATGCACGAGTATCATCGGAGCTACTTTTATCTCGAGCGTGAACGGCGCTGCGGCCTAAGTGAGCACGATTAGTGATTGATGGGAGACACACGCCCTCTCACGGCGCTCGGTCACCCCGTATGGTTTTAAAGGTGTTTTATGTGTATTATCTCACTTGCTTCTCAAAATAAGCCCCGGAGAGCTGATTCACGGAGGAGGAAGCGGAGGCCGACACAGGCACAGTGGCACACCGGCACCCAGGAGCGGCGCACAGGGTCCACGCCGGGCCGCCAGGCACTCACACGTGCGCCAGGCGCCAGGAGGCTGGGGCGCCGGCAGCCTCCCCCGGGAACTTTCCACAGAGAGAGGAAGCCGCGCGCCTTTGCCCACGGGTTCAGGCCGCCGTCCCCGGTCCCGCTGCCAGCCACACGACGGCGCAGTCCCCGGAGCAGGGCAGCGGCCTGGCGAGCTGAAGCCCTGCCCTCGGGAGCTCGGCGCAGGGGCCACTGCAGAGGGGCAGTGAGTGTGTGCGGGAGGGACAGCAGGCGTAGCCGACATGTAGCAACCACCCACAGGACCACCGAGATCGTGAAAACGATTCCCTCGGGCACGACTCCACTCCCAGAGCCGGTTTCCGCTCACCCTCCACCAGAACCAAGCCCGTTTTCACCAGACTTCCACCCTCGGACCCTGGACGCGGCTTTATGACACTGAACTCTTCCCTGCGGCGAGTTTTCAGTTACAAGGAAAGCACCCCACTGTGCTGAGTGGAGTCGGTGCCTGAGAAGAACCCGGAGGAGGGCCCACTTATCATCTCCCCCTCACTCCCCAGGGTCGTTCCGCCGGACCACCACGCCATGCCCGCAACTGTCCGCACCGCTCAGGACGGGGCAGTCCCCCGGCAACACCCCGGCCCCGCGCGGCTCCTGCCGCGGGCTCTCCTTCCAGGGGCCCGCCTCGCCGCCCAAGGAGCTCGCGCGCTGAGAGGCTTGCGGCCCACAGCACTCCCGCTCACCAGAAGGGCAGCAAGAGGCCCATGGAACGGGTGCGGTCGCGGTTCTGAGGGCGCGGCGAGCGGCACAGTGAACACTACGAACACTACGAACAGTCATTCTTGTTCGGGCTCGGTTTTCCGAGTCACTGCTGCAGCCTGGCCGCACTTCGCTGGGGTTACGGGCCGGCAGCCCAGGGACACTGCTCCCAGCCACATCCCCGATCCCGGCCCCTGAGGGAGCTGACCCGTTCGCGAGCGGTGCTCTCGCGCAGGTCACCGGGTCTGAGGGACAGAAAGTGCCCGGCGGGTTGCTCTCTCAGCAGGTGCTTCGCGGGTCACACCGCGCTTCTTTTGGTTAAGCTTATCCCTGATGTTTTATCATTCCTAATACTCTCACAAAGAGTTGTTTTCTTGGGTTCTTGGTTACCCTTGTAAACGTTTGCAAGTGCGAGCGACTTCCGTGCGCGGGTCCTGCATCCCGCAACCTCGCTGACTTGTTCATTAGCTCCAGCAGCGCCCCCGTCCACCACGCGCACACCGCCACGCCGCCTGCGCACAGAGGGCAGCCGTGCTTCTTCCTCTCCTACGCCGACGCTCTTTATCTCGTTTCCTGGCCCTGCCCTCCAGCGGGCACTTGTCTCGAGGCATCGGCTGGAACGGCGGGAGCCAGCGTCCCTGCCTCAGCCCTGACCTCAGGGGGAGGCGCTGGGTCTCTCGCCACGAAGGGAGGACGCTAACTCCTGTTCCTGACGAGGCTGGGGTTGGGTTTATCAGGAAGGGTCCTCAGAGGCTCTAGCCTGCAGACGCGAGCTCCCCACGGCTGCCACAGCGATCGATCGGTCGGAGGGCAGGGCTTTCCGTCCAGACGCTGATGCCGTGGGAGCTCAGACCCCTCCTCGCTCCTCCCCGTTTCTCACAGAAGCACCTGTATTTTGCTCCCTGCCTCCTGGCCGCCACCGACGGAGAGTCCCGAACACCCTCTGCGGCTTGTCCCCTGCGGTCTTCTTCTTTCTGTCCTTTGGTTTGGGGTGCCGTTCCTAGGGCCACCCATGCCCCTGCAACTCTCTCAAAGCCCTGTCCCTGGTCTTGGAAGCTATGTGCAAACCCCACCCAGGTGAGCCTCCCCGGCCCCAGGCCGCCCATCCCCTCTGCACACGTGTGTCCTCACGGCCACCGCACTGTGCCGTAATTGTGTGTTTATGGGTCCCTCTTCCCCAGCAGACAATCAGCTCATTACAGCACGGTCCCCGCCTTGACCTTGGTTTCTCCAGCGGCTAGCACGGTGCAGAGCCCAGAGCGTCCAGCACGGCTCTGGTGAATGAACGGACAAATGACTCATCAAAGCGGCCCTTCGCTTTGCCGGCACAACGGTTTTTCTGAAGTGCAAATTTGATTGTGATACTCGTTTGCCAAAACCCTTCAGCAGAGGCCGGTGCCCTCCAGGATGAAGTCCAACCTTCTCACCAAGGCATCGAAGGTCCCCCAGGACCGCCCCCAGCCCTGCCCCCACCCATTCTCTGAAGCCCCCAATGCCAGAGCCCTTCCGAATCTCCCCACTCGCACTGTCACGCCCTCCACGCTGGGCCACCTCCAATGTCCTCGCCTACTGTTTACCTGGAAGCCACCCAATCAGTTTCTCAAGAGTCAGCTCAAACATCACCTTTGAGCTCCAAATCTGTTTATACAGCTGTCTACTTTGCTTGGATATTTCAAAGGTGCCCTAAAATCCCCAAACCTAAGACAGAACTCATGACAATCTCAGTTCTGCCACTGCCAAGAGAAAAGGACACCTTTCCTTTCCCATGATTCCTAGCACCATAACAGCGCCACGGTCAGTCCCGGCACCCAAGTCAGAAAGGCTGCCTCCTCTCGCAGCACCCGCCGTCACCACGCACCGCCCTGCTCCCTCCCCAGACACCTCTGAAACCCACCCACTCCCCTCCGCCTGTGCCATCGCCTTACCCAGAGCCAGCCTTGCTGTCCGCTGGTCTGGTGCCACAGCCTCCTGGCTGGCCCCGTTCCCACACTGGAGAGGAAGGCCGCAGGTCCTACCACCTTGCTCCTCTGGTCCCTCCCCCACCTGCAATCCTGCAAAGACCCCGTTACCCTGACGACGGACACCAAACCCTGCGTGATCACCGGCTGCAGGGGCACGTTCCCCTGCGCATCCCCACCGGCCCCCAGCCCCCGTTACCCCTGCCCTGAACATTCACCCCTCCTCCCTCGGCCCGGCAGCCGCTCACTCCCTTTGGGTCTCAGCACGTCCTCGTGAACCTCTGGCCTGAGGCCCTTGTCTGGGCCAGCGCATGGCCCCCCAGAAGCCCGCTCCTTCCTCGTGGTTTGTACCTCCGTCTGAAACGAGGCCCTCGACGGAATCAGTGCACGTGTCTGCAGACTACGAACCCGTGAGGGACGCCCCGTGCCATTCTGCACAGGGGCAGGCTCGGGAAGTGTCTGCTAAGCGAGCGAAGGTACACGAAGTCTTCACTCACGGCACCTCTCACGCAGAAACGGCCGCTCCCTCCTCGGGCTCCAGGGCCCCGCGCCGGAATTCGGCGCGGCACCTGAACGGCCTCACCAGGGCACGGTGTCGGCTCAGCTCCCCCTACCGGACTGTGGCTCCGTGCAGGCCGGAAGCCTTTCCATTTCGATCCCTGGCACTTGGCAAACGCTCAATAATAACTCCATGACTGGAGGGCTCGCTCCCGGCATGGGTGGATTCTGGCTGCTACATTTTAAAAGGGCACAGTTGTCCTTGGTCAACGCAGAGCCAGCAGATGGGCTTCCAAACTAGGGCCGTATTGCTCAAGGACAGAAAGGCTTCCAAGAGGCCCCTCTCCTCGGCGTCAGGGACTCTGGCATAGACGCAGCGAGAGCCCCGAGGCAGTGAGCAGCGCCAGGGAGCGGAAGATGAGGACGCAAGTTCAAGGAAGAACCTGAGCCCCCATCGGTGGGCAGACCAGGGAGAGACCCCATGACCACAGCTCCCACGGCATGGAAGGAATCCCTGCATTTGGTGGAAAACGGACTAAATCCCTTTCTAATTCAGCAAACGGGCGTTGGACACCTACTACCGGCACGCTGGGACGAAGGGGGGCAGGTGGAGATGCCCACAGCGCCCTCGGGGGTTGCGGGTGACCAAGCCGACTCTTCCCCCCGCAGGCCCCGAGAACCACCTCCGCAAAGCGAGGGCAGTCCCACTTGTTTTAGTGAGTAACCCTCTGGGCAAAAACAAATCTCTTTGGGTCTATTGACATGTGACCCCCAACCATCAATCAACGCCCCAAAAAGCGAGCTAGCTAAACCAACTGCAAGATCTGGTTCTTACAACAGTTGCCAAATTGACTGGCAATTCCTAAGTGAGAAAGGGCTATGTTTTCATAAGCACAAGGAAAAGAGACTTCATCTCACTTGTTTAGAGACACCTGCAAACCTCTAAAATAGCTCATCGAAGAGCCGACACTCTGCAAGTGATGTCCAAGGGCGGGCCTTGTTCGGTCACCGCTGTGGGCAGTGCCCCTCGGGGCAGAGCTCTGGGGTCTGGAGCCCACCGGCAGCCCAGGGCTCCGTCCCACTGGCCTGAGAGGTGGACACGCCCCCCAGCCTCCGCCCGCTCCTTGCTAAATGGAGGGATGAAGCTCCCTGGAGCATCCCGACGCCCGGGCCTGGCACCAGGGCCCGGCACCGGGAGGCACAGAGCACCATCCACCATGGGTCTCCCGCAGCGTCTGAGCTCCTGGACCAAAACCACGCGCACAGAGCCACCCGGCAGCGCCGGCCTGGGGGCAGGAGGCCCGGGGGCGCCGTCCACCCCGGACCCCGTGAGCTATGCAAACCGGGCGCCACCATTTCACATCTGAAAGCTTCAACGTCTGCCTCTGAAAATGGAGATGATGACACCGCCCGCCTCCCAGGACTACGGTGAAGCTGGAAGGTGGGTGCAAGGCCCCGTGTCGGCCTCCCGTTCTTATCGTTGCACGCGGAGACACAGTGAGATTTTTTATTACAAATTTGTTTCTTCCAGCATGTGAGAAACCCACACGTGACTCCCGAGGGCGGTCTGGGAACCCTCGGCGTGGGCACCAGCAGCCCCGCAGCGCTCTGCAGAATGAGCGCCGGCCCGCGGGGGGCCCGGCCCCGGCCTGCTCGTCCACCTGCAGCCGCGGAAACTCGGTGCAGGCTCAGAGAGCCCCAGGGAAGGCGGCTTTTCCTCACACGACAACCACGAGGAAGAGAGTGCGGCCACGAGAACTGTGCGGCCTGGCACGGGGCCTCCAGAGTGAGGACGCGGCCGAGAAAACACGCAAGAACAGGAAAGGGTGAAGAGCAGAGAGAATAACCAAAATTTAACGTAAGGAGAGAGCCTCGAAAAAGCCAGTCCAAACAAAATGTGCACAGCCACCGTGCTGCCGCAGTCACGAGAAAAGCGCTCCTTTCTCCGTTCCAAGGCCAGCCCTGTACTGGGGGCGGGGGGACAGGGTGGAGGGGACAGAGACTGGCCCGCCCGCCGCCATCAAGGACGACAAGTGAGTGCTCGGCTCTGGGGAGCGTCGAGCAGAACACGATGCCGTGTGACAAATCAGGGCGCTGTCACCCCACCTGAGGCTAAGGGTCAGCTCACAGGAGAATCCAGCTGGGACTTTCAGGTGCCAGCTCTGCATCAGAGCAAATTTTTTTTCCACAAAATTCAGTGATTTCTCTTCAGAAACAAGAGGTGAGCTCTTTTTCCTGTAAGACTGAAGCGTTTTCACGGTCAGAAGGCGGGCAGACTGTCCACAGGAGAAAGGGACTCACTCGCAGCCACTGTGCACCAGGCACCTCGGCGGCCGGCCGCGTCGCCCCTGCCCGCAAATGCGCAGGCGGGACCGATGTGGCGGGTTCCACAGCCTGACACTCCAGCCCTCCAGACGGTCGAGCGACCTCCGCCAAGTTCGTTTATTAGTTTAATCATTCTGGGAACACCGAAAGGGTGCCTGCTATCGCCCAGACGGAAGTTTCAGCGCTAAAGAGGCGGCAGTGAGCAGGCCCAAGGCCCCGCCACCGGGCAGCTCCCCTCCCGGGGTTGACAGCCGGGAGCCAGGCTGGGGGCAGGGCCCTGCCGGCGCCTCCTTCCACACACTCGTCACCTGCCATCCCTTGCCGGCCACCGCACACTGACAACACCTACCTCGACTGGTCACCACGTTCACTGTCACCTCTGCTGGGACGCACGCCCCTGGCCGAGGGCTCTCTGCCTCTGCTCGCTGAGTGGTGCCGTGCACACAGCAGACCCTCGATAACTGCTGGGGAAGCACTGCCCCTTCACCCCAGTGCTTCCAACCCCATGGAAATCGGGCGCCTCCCCCGCAAAGGTGTGCCCCTCCTCCCTGCCTCCAGGTCCTGTCTGCAGGTAAAGAATATTACCTGCAAGAAGGGAAAAGGGGAGACTGCATTTTAAACAATGTCAGAATTTCTGCTGAATCTCACCCATTCAGCTCAAGGAAGGAAAGAGATTAGGTCTCTCACTCTGCAAATCCAAAGAAACTCACGGGTCACATGTAACAGGGGAGCTAAAAAAAGCAAATGGACTGCCGGGTCCTGTCTCCAGCTCTCTTCTCCCTGAGAAAGGGCAGCCCCGTGTGGTGAGCCCGAGGTACTGCACCGAGAGCCGCTGCCAGGAGCCCCAAGGGTGTCCTGCTGGAGCCACTGAGAACAGGTGATGGGCGAGCTCTCCGGCCTCTGCTCCAGGAGCTGCTGCCCCGCCCAGCAGTCAGCGAAGAGGAGCGGGGACCGTGAGCCAGACTGCCCGAGTTCAGAAGGAGGGGGGAACTGGCACCGCTCCTGCAGACACAAGTGGGGGACGCTCACCGCGCGCCCCGCAAGGCACCCAGTGTGTAAGGACAGGCGTCCTCAGGGAGGCGGCGGCAGGGCAGAGGGTCCGGGAAGCCACGCTGCGGGTCGTCGATGCCACCGCTCCCTCGGGCGCCGTCGGAGCCCTGGAGGCACAGCCGCCCCCCCATCCTCACGGAGCACGTCAGACTGTCCATCCGTCACCCCAGCCTTTGCTTCAGTGCGTTGTCTCTCAAAGGGAAAAGTCAGGAGGAGGAGGAGGAGGGGGCGGAAGGGGAGAGGGAGGGGAGAACGGAGCTGCGGGTGCGGATTTCGAGGAACCGAGAGGTCCCCGCAAAGCCTTACACGCCCCGGGCCCAAGGGACAGTCACAAAAGGAGAACTGACTTGGAAATTACATTTTTAAAAGATTTTGGAGTTAATTACTAAATGGGAAGCTGTGAGAAACCGAGGCAATCTCACCTGATAAAGTCTCTCCGGCGGTGAGCGCTGCCTGCTGAAATCTCTGACGGAAACGGCAGGCCGAGCGGAGGCGGAGTAACATCAGGCCTTCTACGGAGCGCGGGGCAGACGGGGACGGGGTGACACTGCCGGGCGCCCCCGCGGGCCGGGCCCCAGGTGCGGGGACATGATGCGCAGAGCCAGCCCCCCTTTCTGACTTCCCCTCGCAGTCTCCACCGCCGGCCCTCCTTCACCCCAGCAGCCCCACCTCACCCCAAAGCACAACCCAGCCCGCCCACACGCTCCACGGACACCTCCCTCACTAAGGTCACAGGGCCACCGACAACCTCCCCAGCGCCCAAGCCGGGGCATCCTCCACATTCTCCTACTGGACCTCCCCGCTCTTAACTGTTTCCAGCTGTGACAGTCCCGTGGTCTCTGTGACCCTCCCCCTGCTCCCAGAGCCTCTCCTGTGTCCCTCCCAGGCCATGCCCACCTCCTGTCCCCCAGGAGCCCCGCGTGACGCCTGCACCTCAGGGCCCTCCCACGTGCAGCTCCGCACCAGGCCTCCGTCTCCGGCTCAGACTGTCTGCTGAGCCCTGGACTGGGACAAGTGGCCGCTCCCGGGCTCCAGACACAGGGCTCCCTTTCCGGTTAAAAATAACCTCCCTGCAGCCCAGACCTTCCGGTACAGCAACTGCTCCACAGGTTGGAAACCCTCTCCTCCTGCTGCCCCTGGGCCTGGGGGCCCCTCGGGGGGCCCCGCTCCCAGTCCCACGCAGGGTCCCTCGCAGGGTCCCACACAGGGTCTCACGCGGAGTGAGCAGACATCTGCACGAGTGCCTGGGCCTTGGCATCGGGGTGCCAACCGAAGGCAGTGAGGACCCCACAAAGGAGAGGTGGCGGGCGCGGCTATGACAGCGTGCGGGGTGGAGGGCACAGCCAGCAAGCGTGGCAGGCGTCGAGTTTCCAGGAAAGGGCTGTCCCGGGACCGTGTGCTGACAGGCGCAGCAGGGAGGGAGGCAGGCCACCCTGCGGGGCGGTGGCGCCGGCCTAGACTCGGCCCCTAGAGCTCGGCCAACGGGAGGGAGCGCCCATCAGCCTTCCTCTTTCCGCGAGTCTGCGGCCTCCCCACCCAGCGAAAGAACAGCAACCATCCACCCACCAGCCACAGCCACAGCCACAGCCACTGCCACTGCCACCCGGCCTGCCGGGGCCGGGAGCCTGCCCCACACCGCACCCAGCACACACGGCTGGCCGATCAGACGCAGGTGCTCATGGTCGGCTGCCCTGACCCTCCCCGCAGCACGGGGTCACCCCACACACAGTCTAAGTGACAGCTCCTTGTCCGAGAATGAGTCAGAACTCATCGTCAGGTCCAGGGCGTGAGTGCCCAACTAATGTCACTAGAAATGCCACAGTGAGTGCGAATATAAAGCAAACAGCTCAGGCCCTGGGGACGTGCAACTGCCACTGACACCTGGTGAAGGGTAAATGTCACATCGACCACATTTAAAGGAGGATTTCAACAGCAGACGGGAGGCAGCTTCGTGCCTGGATGGGAGAGGAGCAAACCCATACGTCTGCCCCCATGCCACATGCCACATGCCACCTGCCAGTCCCTGGACAGGGAGACTCTGAAGGAACTCAGCAGAGGACCACGGGAAACACGGCCGTCCCCCGCCCACTGACTCCTCTCCTGGTAACGCCCCCACGCTCCTCTGCGGAGCCGCCAGGCCCCCAGCACTGGGGCTCCGGGTGGGGGCCGCAGACCCAGGCCTGGCCATGTGCTGGGTGACGGGGGCAAGCCCGGGGTGTTCCGGCCCAGAAGAGAAGTGCGCACTCCCTCCTTTCCTATAAACCCAGGGACTGCAGGCCCGGAGGGGTCAGCCCCATGCTCCTGCCACCTGGAAGCCCAGAGAGACGCGGACACAGGGGGAGCGGAAGAGGGGGGAGCGCTGAGACCGGACTCCCCACCCGAGAGCCGGGCTTCTGCCACCGCCGCCGCCACCTACAGAATCGGGGAAGGCCGCTGTGGACGGGCAGGACCGGCGGCAGCAACCAGGCGCCCTGCGGCCCTCCAGGGGCCCTGCTGGGGACAGTCCCAGGGCCTCAGACGCCGGCCGCACACACCTCCACTCCCGCACTGCTTGCAGCAAGGTCCCTAAGTACACAACAGTCTGAACCCCTGGCTCCACCATCTGAAACGTGCGAATCCATTCCAAGGTGACTTTCCAGTGGAGACTATGGCTGCTCACCTACGGAAGTAAAGTTCAATTACACACTCAGGACCGAGGCGTAGATTCTTGCAGCTCTCAGCTGAAAACTCTTCAAACAGAAAACGAGCCCAGTGGAGTGACCTACCTTCAGAACTGGGAGCAGCTTCACGGTGGAGAGTTGCAAAGTCTACCTGAGTCAGGTGACTATAAATCTTGGATCCAAATCTGCAAAGTTGAGCTTAAAACATCTAGGAGAGACTGTTTGTTTTTCAGGTCACTGGCAAGTTTGAGAAGTCCAGATTTGAGGCCGAAGGAAAGAGAAAATACGCTTCCCCACAAAGCACCACAGAAGGCAGGTCTGTCTCTGCGTTCAGAGAAAATGCTGTTTGACCCTTGGGACCGCTGCTGGGGCGTCCAGCTGAGAGGTCTGAGGCTGGGCCGGAGAGGCAGAGCATGCACACTGAGG
Source organism: Trachops cirrhosus (assembly GCA_028533065.1). Lineage (NCBI taxonomy): Eukaryota > Metazoa > Chordata > Mammalia > Chiroptera > Phyllostomidae > Trachops > Trachops cirrhosus. The sequence continues at coordinate 122,569,400 of CM052544.1, forward strand.
CCAGGGGCCACGCCACTTCCCCCGTGCGGCCGTGGGCGAACTATCACTGCAAATGAGGATCACAGCACTCACCTGTCAAGGCTGCTCCGGAACTACCAGGTGGTCTGCAAAGCCCTCCGCCCAGTGCGCGAGACCACTGGCTCCCAAAACGTGGAAGGTACTGTGTCTCGTCACTCTGCAGAAGCGGACCACGGGCCCAGTCCTGCCCCAGGGCTGCCCCGGAGCCACAGACTCTAACTCCGCTGGAACGCCTCCTTCTAACGCTGGGGCGGCCGAGAGGCCTAGGCAGAGAGCAGAGCAGGCACTGGCCCCCACATAGCAGACGGGGACTGGAGGCCCAGGAAAAGGGGCATGGTGCTCCTCATGCCCAGAGGGTGCGGGGGGAGGGCCTGCGTCCCAGTCCAGGGCGGGCTTCTCCTCCCCGCTCAGCACTAACTGCTGTCAGGCTCGGACCCCTGGAATCAAGGTCTCTCCAGATAAAGCAGAGTGGCACGGGTTTAATTTCCTCTTTCCTTACAGACAGGTAACGACGTTCCGGCCACAATCCACCCTTAGGGATGTGTCCTTTAATGAGTTTCCTGGATCTTTTTAAAACAGCTATGTATCTTCAGCAGCACAGAACGTAAAACAAAGAACACAGAACAAAGGGGAAAAATCAGGACGTGTCCTCCGGCGGCATCTCGGGTTATAGACCAGACACAGCAGGTGGTCTGGGGCTCCAGCCGCGCCCTTCCTGGGCGCCGAGAGGAGCTGGTCTGCGCCTGCGCGTGCGCCCCAGGTGAACCTTGGAGAAACAGGAGGACAGCAGGCTCCCCTGACAGGCTGTGCGGTGAGGCGGGGAGGAGGTCGAGCCTCCGAGACTCAGCAGAAGCCTGCACCTCCCTCCCCCCCCTCAGGGAACTCACAGCACCCGCCCCTGACCCTGCGGCGCCACCAAAAACCACTCGAGAGGCGACATCGCGTGCCTGACGCTGCTTTAGTAGCTGATGAAGCAGGAGCTTGAACCCAGGGCTATCCGGCCCCCCGAACCCCTGCCGTCTCCACTGTATCACGCTGCTGCCACTAAGTGTCTGTTCAAATCGATAAGTTAATAAAGCAGAGCTACACAAATAAAGGTCTTCCAAGAGTCAAAGGTAAATATTTTTGGCTTCTATCTGCACCACAGTCTTAATTTTATTACACCCCCCGTGGGTTTAAAAACCTCTTCAGAACGCACCCCCATCACGCACATGCCCACTTCCGAGCCCACGCAGACGTCACACTCAGAAAGCTGGGATGGTGACTCGGGAAGCCCTCGGCCTGGAGACCGCAGGGCGACACAGCCCTCGGTAACGCCGTTCCTCTCGGGTGCCGGCCGCCCACTCCGAAAACGCCTCACCTGTACACAGGGGCACCACGGAGCAGTGCGTGGGTGGTGGGCGGGGGGGGGGCCGGGGTCTCACTAGTGGGCAGAAGTGACCAGTGAACGAGAGAGGAGCGTCAGAACGAACCCAGGGGCCTGGGTCACCTTACATCAGCGACAACAGACACAGACGGACACACTGCTAAGCACAGGGGCGGGGGCCCCTGGACCAGTCCGCACACGCCCCTCCCAGCTCTGGGGGCGCTGGGAGCAACGTCGTGCCAGGGCAGACCCTCCTAACAGAAGCAGCCCGAGCAGTTCCCACGCAGACCCCCAGGAGGTGGGGGTCCGTGTCCTCCCTCCCCTCTCCGACCGTCCGCCCGAGGAGCCTGGGCCGCGCCTGGTGGCTCGCTTCCAGAGAACTGAGGGTGGGGACTCGGTTCCGGCCGACACCGCCCAGGCCAGGTGGTCATCCGGGATCCCGTGCGGTGACGGGGCGCTCGACTCTGTCTCCTCGTGACGAAGAGGCCAGAACCCCCCAGGTGGAGGGGCCAATGCACAATATCCGACCAGTGCTCCCCGCGGCGGTCGAGGCCACGGAAAACAAGGCAGGACTGGGAAAGGGCACACACCAGGGGGGCGTGAGGGGACTTGAGGACCCCCTTTCACCTGGCACCCTGCACGGACCGGGGACGGGGGAGGACACTGAGCAGCGCTCAGCCAGCAGCGAGGCCCCGGGCCGGCCTCTGCCTGCGAGAGCACGTGAGACGGGGTGGCGGACGCGGGCGAGGGCTTTGCGGCCACTCTGCTGCCTCTGCTGCCTCCTGTACACTGAAATCTGCCCCAAAGCAGAAAAGGTGCTTTCAGGATGACAGGACAGTGAGTACCCTTGTGCCCCAGCGGCCGAGAGCTGACAGGGTGCCACCCACCGCCGTTCTCGGGCCTCCAAGGCCAGGCAGGCAGGAGGAGGGCACGTACCGGGGAGGCCGCGGCTGCGGTGGGCCACCGGGAGCGCTTGCCCCCGAAAGCATCCACACGATCCAGACTCTGACAGCCCCCCGACAGTGAGGCAGAAGCCCACAGGCGCAGCCTCCAGCCCTCGGAGCACGCCTGTCCCCGGAACGGAAGCGTGGAGAGGGGAGACTATAACATAGTAACTTTTACAATGGAAACACTTTACACTTACTTATTCCTCAGCATCTTTATCTTCTGGAACTCTTTACACTAACATTAGAGCCTGTGTCTTCTCTAGGTTGACTTTCCGGGGGAAGGCTCCTGCCTCCTGTTCCCAGCTAAACACCGCTTCACGTAGACCAGACTGCTCCTGGACGCCTGCAGGGACGCCTCGGCTGACCGCCTCTTCTTAACACCCAGCCGGACTGGACAGATTTGGCTGTGCGCCCTGGGAAGCCTCCCACTGAGGGCGTCCCCACTCCCCGTGCAGTGCCCACTGTGCGTGCTGCTGGAGCACCTTTGATTCCCCAGAACCGCTCTGGTCTCAAACATCATCTCTCATTGTCATTTACACCGTCTGTCAGACGGCGGGTCTTGGTATTTAGTGTGAAAATACAGTCATTCTTTAACTGAGTCATTTCGATGCTGGTGACAGTTTTGCACATCACATTCGACTCCCACTCGAGAGCTTACCGAAGGGGAAGGAGGGAGAGGGGCAGGGAGCGGCCAGGGAGCAGCTGGGGCCCAGGGAGGAAGAGACGGCGGACGGCGGGGTGGAGAGGTGTGCTACCCGAACACACGGCCAGGCGGGCACAGACGGGGCCGCGCCTGCGGCGGCCTCCGTGTCGGCGGCAGGGACGACGGAGCGCACGTGAGACCCACAGCACCAGGGCTGCAGGGGGTGCGCCGAGGGAACCGTGGAAGGTTCCAGCGCTGGGGGCACAACTCCAGACTCAACAAGCCCGGGTCTGGCCGCAACAGCGCATTTATTAGCTGCACTCACCGTTACAGGGCGTCTGCTGCAAGCCTCCGTTTCCCCATTCCAAATGGAGGCACCGCGCAATCCCAGGTCGTGGGAAAGACGCAAAGAGTGCGTTCCGCCCAAGGCACCGAGCGCAGTGCCTGGCCGGCTCGTCCGCAGCTGCACAGACAACCACTCCGACCTGGGCAGCGAAGGGCTCCCCGGGGAAAGACGGGCGTGCAAGCTCCAAAGAGGGGGCGCCTCTCTCCACGGCTCATCGAGGCATTTGGAAACGCCAGCCCTGGTTCGCAGCCACACTGAGGGCCACCGAAACTCCGAGGCATCTTGGTGCCCGTGGTAGTGGTACCCCATAGTGATCAGCCCAGTCCCACTGTCACTCGTCAGCTAACTTCCAGTGAGATAAAACTGGCGTTTCAGCTATGCAGCTCGGAGGGGTCAGCCGTGGTGTCGGGTGCTCCCATATGGGGCTCTGAACAGCGTCGAGTGAAAAGGTTGGGACTGATTAGTCGTAACAGAATTTGGGAGCCAAATGGCGGAAATTTCAAAATCGTGTGCATAGTGGAAGCAATGAAAATTTACTGAAACGTAAAATTGAATCACACTAATCAAACAAAGCAAGTTGTAAAACAACTGTAAGAAAGTGAACTCAAAACTACACCAGTTAGAGTGATCAAAAACGCTCATCCCTAACAGCATCACCACAAAGAGGGTGGCAGAAATCTCATTAACGATGCTCGAGCGCTGTGACCCAGAGGCAGTCATGAGACCAAGAACTTGAACTTAAGCAGAAATCCCAGGAGACTGACACTTTACAGCTTCTTGGAAGTCAGAGAGTCTGACCAAGAGTGAACCACCTGGACTCACTTAGAAGTCACAGGGAGCCCCGAGCAGACTGCTGGGAATGCGGGCGAGCCGGGGGCGGCCCGGCCCGGGGGGTGCCGTCACTGCTGGCCAGCGATCCTGGCGGGCATTTCGGGAAGGCCTGGACAACGTCACAGAGCCCCCGAAACAGTTACTGAGGGAAGGGAACAAAATGTGTCTTTACATTTTACGGAAAAAACTAAACGGACTTTTTGGCCAAGCTGATGTTTGCTGAACAAACAGAGGGAGCGAAACGTCACAGGGGTTCAGATGAAAGTGCAGGTCACGACGGGCAGAGGAAGGCCCTGAAGGTGTCCCAGAGCCCGCAGGAGCCCTGCTGACCACGCCCCCACGTTCGTTCGCTCCAGAGCTCCCCACGCAGAGGCCCCGCCTCTCACTGCGGAATTTCTGGTTGAGTTTGAAACTGTCAAACAGATTAAAGGATTCCACGGAAGTTTTTATGCTTAAACTGTAGAAAGAGCGTCTCCGTCTCTGTAACTATTACTGGGACAGATCAGAAATGATTTGGAAGTGAAGTGGATTTGCCACTTTGTAAGCTTTTCTTATCTGCCAGGGCTAATAGCAGACGCTCTGCTCCTCACTGCAGCCCCAGAAGTCCTATTATCTGCATTCGGCAGACTGAGAACTGAGGGTCAGGTCGGCCAGAGGCTTACACTCACCGCTCCATAAGCACAGCTTAACTGAACACGGAATGTTTTGTATCCCCTAAGAAGTTCGGAAACTTATAAATAGCTCCAGCTCTGGATTCGGACGTATCTGGGTTTGAATTTTAACTTCTACTTAGCAACCGCTTGACCTTGAGCATCTTATTTAATCTTTCTGAGCTGCCCAGTAATTCCCACTGGAATAATGGGAAGCCGCGGTCCTGAGAGCAGGAATCGGGACGGCTGTGTAAGGCGCTGAGTGCCCTCGGCCGGCCCACGCCTCTCCGGCCTCGGCACGCTCCACTGCTCGCCATCCCTGTGTAGCGGTCAGTGAGCGAGCAAGTGCCTCACACGGTCCTCCTCCCCGCTGATCGGACTTAACTCCACTGCCCGGACCCCAAAGGCCCATGGGAACATTCCTCATTTGCAACACGGCTAAAGAAAATGCGCCATTTGTTGCACGCTAGTTTTTTTTTAACTTGATTACATTCACTCTTAAGTTTTCTGAGCAGCTTCTCCCAGCCAGCCCACTGGGGAGCACCACTGTTAAGTGTGAGGCACACGAGAACCGTGTGAGCGCCCCACGGCTCCCGCGTGCGAAGACCGCAGCGCCACCGAGCACCAACATCACGCGAGGCGCCCTGAGCGACGCTGAAGTCGGGCTCCGCTCTGAGCGAGGGGCTGCCCGCTGCACTGCCTGCTCTGCCTCGCTGACGACGAGCGTCTCTTCAGAGCGGGGAGAACTCCGGGGACAGGGACTCCTGCAGGCGGAGCAGGGCCAGCCGCACCATAGACACGACGGGGAACTCGAGGACACAGCCACGGGGTGACGGCGACGGTGGGAGCGGAGAGCAGGGTGGGGTCGCAGGGAAGCGTGCCTGGCGCTGCTGGTGCCACCTGCAAAGCCCTGGCAAACAAGGGGGCCTCGGGGCTCGGCCTGAGGACGGGGAACGTGCCAGGAGTCAAGGGGACGGAGGAAGGCCTCCCGAGTACAGGGGCGCCGGCACAGGGGAAGGGTGGCCAGACGGGGCGCGCCCGTGGCCGGGGGAGCAGCCTGGCGCAGCCGCCCCTCGGGAGAGGCGGTCAGCTCTGCGCCTTTCAGGGCAGTGGAGCTGCAGGGGCTGTGGGTTCACGGAACTCCCTCCTACTCCCGACTTGCTGAGAGCTTGATGGAAACACACTGCCCGCCGCCGGGTGCCTCCTCCGCACCGACCACCGGGCTGCTGACTCGGTCTCCCTTCCAGTCTGCTGATTCGGGGCATTACGTTCAACGTGTCCCTGACCTTGCACCAGCCCTGCGGCCACTCCTCACTCAGGTAACCCCTCGGTCGACACCCCACACGCTGCCGAACGGGGCACGCTGACGCGCTGCTGGGACTCCCGGTCCGTGTTCAGGAGCCTCGTCGTGCCGTCTCACAACCTCTCTGCCTCTGACCGCACGTGGGGCAACGCTGACCTTGCAGGATGATTCGAAGCGCCCACTCTGCCAAGTTCCCAGGAGGAAGAGTTTACGCAGAATTCCCACTATTCTTCCCTTAAGTGCTTCATAAAAGGCCTGAGTGCAAGCATCGGGCTGGGAATTTCCTCCATGGGGGGGTCTAGCAAAACCTTCTGTATCCTCAGCGGGCACGGGGCCCCTCGGACTGTCCGTCTCCTGCTGAGAGGAAGCCCAACGGCCGGCCGGGGAAGAAAGCGGCCTGAGCCCAGCGTTCAGCCAGGCGCCAGGGTCTGAGGCCGCCCCGCAGGGGTCAGAGGCCGTCCCACAGGGGTCGGCTCACAGGAAGGCCATTTCTAGCGCGTCCACTGCTCACAACCTCCGTGTTCAGCCCTAGGAGGATCCCCACGTGGCTGTGCGAAACCACGCCCGACCACGGACAGACGGGCCCAGTGCGGGCTGCACAGGGAGGAGAGGCCTTCCCGGGAAACCAGCAGAAGCACGTGCTCTCCCCCACTCCTCGGAGGGCCTCCCTAGGGCTGCTCTCACTGCATCACCTGTGTCCATGACTACGTGTTCCTGGCTGACCACATTTCCAAACCGCATCGTCCCTGTTTTGGGGAGAAGGGCTAGAAAGCACGCTGCACAGGGCCCCCGCCGCAGCCGCATGGGCCCCCGGCTCCTGCGTCTGCACGTGGGACCCCATCCCGGTGCGAGCTCAGAAGGAGCATGGGTTCTCCCCCAACTGGCACAGTCCCCACGGCCCTGGCGAGACGGCTGCTGAAACAGGGACAGCCCGTGCAGGTGGGGCGCGGGGCACCGTCCCAGCCCTCGGAGCCCACCCCGCACGCGCCGGCTCCTCCCCTTCCAGGCTCCCTGACGACGCACCGGCCAGGAGGGTCCCGCCTCGGGGAGAGCAGCAGGGGTGCGGCGTGGCTGACGGGCACCACGGGGCACGGGGCGGAGAGGAGCGAGGGACTGCCACCACACTCGGGGCCGACCAAGGCCTCGGACACGGGATCGAGAGATCGAGGGGCCTCTGGGACTCTGCTCACAAGCAAGTTCCAGAGGGCGGAGGAGGGAAAGAGGTGTCACCGTGCAGGGGACAGGAACTGAGGGACGTGGGTGGCGTCGCATCCCCTCTCAGCGCCTGGGTGCAGTCTGTGGGGGGGAAGACCGCCCACTGAGACAGCGGTCCTGAGGACTTGGAACAGCAATTCACGTGCGAGTGCCTGACGCCCGGGACAGACTCAGCAAACGGCAACCACATCTACACACGTTCATACACACCTGCCTGTGTCGACACACGTTCACAATCTTCTTCTTCTAAGTTCAGCGTTGCAGCTCCCAACCGAAGAAAATTCCTGCCACAGCCACCATGACCCGGCGGGGCGAAGACGCCCTGGATTTCCAAGGCCGAGGCCCAGGGAAGCAGTCGCAGGCTGCTGTCGGCTCTCGGGGGGCGGCTGCGGGCGACGTGACGCCCAGGGGCGCTGTGAGGACGCCGCTTCTCCGGCTTGTCTGCCATCGCTCCCTGCCACAGACCGCCCTCCACCGGCATCGAGCACCACACGGCGCCGAGCTGGCGCCCATCTGGGGGGAGGGGTCTCCCATATCCCTGCCCCCCCCCCGGCTAACACGAGACCTTCCACAGCGACCACGCTGGAGGGTGAGCGTTCCCAGGGTGCAGAGCGCCCAGCTATACCACGCACCTCTTCACCGCAGGGCCCCAAACGGAGAGGGCGTACCCCGAAGACCCAGCTCCTTGTAACCTGGGTGTGACCTCCCTCCACCAACGTCAGCTCACTCCCTGCTGGCGGGACCACCCTTCGGACAGCGCCCCTGTCCCTCTGCCACACAGCCCCTGTCCCTGCAAACTCGCCGCACCGCTGACTCTGGACCGGCTTGGCCCCGCTCTGCGGGCTGTCCTCGTCAGTCACCGCCCTTTGCAGGGCCGGCATCAAGGCCGGGGGCAGCAGCCCAGACGCCTGGGCCGGACAGCACGCTGCACTGGAGGTCGTCCGGCGGCCCCGCTGCCTGCCCCCGCGGCTGGCTGCTGAGACCTTCAGGCCCCTCAGTCTGCAGCGTCCCCAACTCTGCAGCGTCCCCGGGCAGCTCAGACGGGCAGAGCCTTCCCTGCGCCGAAGACCGACACCCAGAGCTCTAGCTTGGACACCCCGGAGCCCCACAGACACATCCACCTCCGCTGCCCGGGAAGTGCCAGGGTGCCTCCCCTTGGCTGCCGTGCATTCTTCTGGCTTCCTGAGTGTTTATAAACCAGCGAGCCGCAGGAGCTGCCGAAGGAGTAAGAAAGGTTTACGCGATAAACATCTGAACTGAGGATCTTAATCCAGTAAGTACGTTCTTCAAATGAAGAAAGAGGCAGAAAATCTTCTACTTCAACCAGTGCACGCCCGGACGGAACCCATGCATTCCCGGGACCTCATGAAAAAGGAGGTAGCCACAGCGAGACACAATGCCCCCCACCCCGAGACGTGACCACTCAGGCCTCAGACGGGCCGCTCCCCAAAGCATGGCGCAGACTGAGACGCGCTGAGACGCAGGCCGCCCACAAACAGGACTCGGCCGTCAAAGGCACAGTCGGAAAAGCACCCAACACCGCCTCCCAAAGGGCGGGCAGGAGCCGAGAGCGCCAAGCCGAGCGGCAGGCTGCTCGTGGGGGACCGACTCACCTTCACGTGGCTGGGGTCCCCGGGCTTGCTGCCCTCGGGCGGATTCGCGGCCTTGCTGTCCACGCGCGGCCGAACAACCTGCCGGAAGGGACTGCCCAGTGGGAAGCCGCTCACGCTGATCCCATCTGGAAGGAAGGTGAGAACAGAGGGCGTAAGGAGAGGTGGCTGGGTCTCTTTAATGTAGGAGAGCTGCTCGCAACGAGATGGACCGGGAAGAGCCTCCAGAGTCCCCTTCCTGTTGGGTCTCGTGTGCTCGCCCCGCCTGGCGTGTGCTCCGTGAAGGCGCGGTCTCTGCTGCTCTAGGGACACACACGGCGAGCTGGGACACAGCCTGGCACCACATGTCCCCAGCTGGGCCTGCAGATTCCAGCCCAGAGGCTGAGCGTGTGAGCGGGTTCCCCGGGTGGGGAACACCCCCATCATTAGCACAAGGCGCACCCCTGCTGACTCTCGGAGGACGCTCCGCCTTGGACACGCCGGCGCTATTTTACACCGACAGCGGCGCCGAGGGCTTCGTTCCCCCCAGGGAGCCGCAGGCACTGCGGCCACGGGCAGTGGGGCGGGGGACCGGCCCAGGGGCAGACAGAAGACACAGGCAGTCAGTCCTTCCAGAAGGGGCCGTCTACGAATCTAGGGAGCGGCGGGAGTCCTCAAACCACCTGCTATGAAGACCGGGCTGGCCCCGCCACAGCCGCCCTTCCCACCGCACCAGGAGGCTCTGAGCAAGCCCCACAGGCCTACGGCCTCGGTTGTCTTGGTTCTAAAATGGGAACCAACTCCAGGGAATCAATGAAAGACAGAAACCACAGTGCACAAAAGGCTACAACTTTTATCTGAAATTTGCCTCTTTTTTGCACACAGACCTCAAAACCATGGAGACCACAAAAACCTGCAATCTTCAAACTCAGAAAACTCTTTTAAAAAGCCACGCTACAGCTTTTTCATGGACCAGAGCAGCGATTCCAACCCTCCCCACCTCACGGCACACATACACTAATTACCAACATTCTGCGGCGCACCCACAAATACACTGTATTTTTTGCCGCTCTGCCAAAAACAATAGGTGTCATTTCGATCCATACACACCCACCGGCAACTGCTGTGCTGGCCGCTGCCATTTTTTATTTGGCAGCTAAGAGGAAAGAGGTCGGTGCCGCTGACCACACAGTCCGTGTGGCACGTTTCCGTCAATTCCGGCGGCGCGCCGGTTAAAAACCGCTGGGCTAAGGGGTCTGCCGTCCAATCCAGCTGGAGACAGAAAAGACAGGCAACGTATGGGTTGCAACCGGGACAGCGCCCGCCCCGGGAGGCGGGAGGTGAGGGGCGGCTGCGGAGGGCGGCGGGCGGGCGAGCGGGCGGCTGTGGGAGCAGAGCCACGGGCGCCCGGGGCCTGTGAGGGAACAGCTCCCCGGCTGGGCAGCGGCGGGGGCGGAACTCGACGGCTCGGCCAGCTTCTCTGCCAACACAGCCCATCGCAAATAGACCAGAGAACAGATTGGAACAACAATGAGTAGGAAAACAGGCCCAAAAAAGTGACAGACAGAGGAAGGCAGCCCAGTGGGAGGACGGGCGAGAGGAGAGGGCTGGGCGGACGGGGGGTGAGGGAACGGCAGGAGTCTGGGAGCTAAACGGAGCCTTCGGGGAGAATTTCATAGTTACTGTTTATAGCGCTCAGTCTTCTATGAAGAGCATCTTTGTGGGCAATTCGGAAATACAATTTGGGATGCGAGAATAACGCCTCTCTCTCTCTCGAATTCTGTGTGATCATGCTGACGGGGGGGACTGACAGCCGAGAGTGGGATTTCTGCGGCAGGAGGGAAGCACGGCCACAGTGAAAACAGCTCTGCCAGGAGGGCTGACATCCCAGTGTTTACTATGTGCTTGGCGCAGCCCCCGGCCCTCGGTGCGTGCCATCTAGCTGGCCCTCACACCCCGCGAGGCAGGCGTCATGTCGCCGAGCGCACGGGCGAGGAAGCTGAGACGCCAGGGGCGGGCAGACGGCACGGTTCGGCAGAAGCAGTGCCAGGACGACAGCTCGGCGCGGCCAGGTCCGTGGCTACCCAGGAGGGCTGGGACCAAGAGCACACGTCCATGCTCACGGGAGCGTCCACGAAGCGCCCGGCCAGGCCACCCTGCAGAGCCCGGGGCGTCACAGGGGCCTACCGCAAGGGCCCACAGGGCCCAGACTCCACCTCCGGTGATGGCTCCCTCAAGGAACTTCTGCGCAACGCAGGGCTGCAGGCAGCGCCTGATCACGGGCCTCGCCACGCTCCTCGGCTCCAGAACAGCCCTCCCCGTCTCCACGAGACGGCCGCTCTGCAAAGTCGCCCACTTCGCGGGGCTGTCGGGAAGGCTGAGCAGGAGGAACGCAGTCGAGGGGCAGCGCTGTCAACATCACCGCCTTCCGTCTGCCGCAGCCCCCCCGGGGCCCGGTGTCCTGGGATGCGTCAGGCTGAGTCAGTGCTGTGCGCGTCACCCGTGGCCTCCGACCTCCAACACCACAGTTCCTGCGAGCCCACGGCGGGAAAACGGGAGCCCGCAGTGGTCCGCAGCGGGGATTCCCGAGACTGTCAGGCGGAGGCCACACATGGTTCCGCAGGGCCACCCATGGGCCTCTGCCACGGAGGGCACAGCTGTCTGCGGACAGGGGCTACGGCGGCCCCCCACCCCTTGGACGGGACTACCCACGACAGCGCACCGGCCACAGGCCAGACCCCACGGCGTCCTGTGGGCCTCGGGTCCACTGTTTTCCTCTCTACAGCCCAACCTGGCTGCGGGTAGTGAGACCCTGAGTTTGAATTCTGCGGTTTGCGATAAAACCAAGCAGCCAGAGTGTCTATTAACCACGACCGATAATGAGGACTCCCAACGGTTAACAACCATGTCCCTGGCGCGTACGGCCGTGTCCGCCCGGAAATGAGCCCGGCCTTACGTTCCCCAAGCACTTGGTCACCACCATCCCAGCTCTCTGCGACTTGGTTTTATTTTCAAAGCGAGGCGACGGGGTTCCCAAACTACTAATCCCAAAAGGAGGCTCTCCTTCCAACTCAGAAAGGCAGAGAGAGGGCTCCAGGGTTCCGTCAGACCAGGCAGACGTACAGGAGCGTGACGAGACACCCGCACGAGCCCAACACAAGGGTGACGGTTCCTCCTCGTGGCCTTCCGTTCCGCCGCTCAGGAGTGACATGCCTCAGAGGGTCAGCTGCACGTCTGCGGCCAGGCCCACGCCCCGGAGAGCAGGCCCCCACACTTCCTCCAAACCCCCTCTCGGGGAAAAGGGGAGTCGGAACTCCGTAACCCTCTGTCTCCCTAGAGAGCGCTGCGGGCCGGCGGTGTAAAGCGGTCTGCAGACAGGAAACACCCACTCTGCCTGGCACCTTTCGAGGAATGGCGTTCGACCCGCCTGACGGTGTCAGTCATCGCCGGCGTGTCCGACGGTAAGCTCGTGTCCATGCTGTCACCGAAGGCGCCCAGGGTGGACGCCCGCCTGCTCGTCCATCCCGCAGCGCACAGCTGCTCCTCCCCACCTCGGACCAGACAGTGGCTGTGGGCAGAGTGAGACGGAGGGGTCCTTGTTCCCCTGAAACCTGGCATCTGTGGGGTGGGGGCGGAGGGACGGGAGAACCTGGCGAGGTACCCCCAGGGAACAAGTGCCGTGGAGTGAGTGACAGGGGGCACCACGAGGACAGCAGGGGCGGCCTCCCCACTGCAGAGCCAGCTGAGCGGAGGCCCGAAGGACCGGGTGTGAGTCCTGCGGTTCTGTGCGGCCCGCAATCCAAGTACGAGAAGTGTGAGTGCAAAGGCCCCGGGACAGCTGGGCCAGGGGCAGGGGCCCCTCGGAGGGGAAGTCAGGACCATAGCCCCACCGCTGGAAACAGCCCGTACCTGGCCTAGTCTCTCTAGTTCCACTCGATGGCGAGACAGAGAGAGGGGGGTACCTGGTCCGCCAACAAACCCCGGCATCGCTGACAGCCAGGCCTCTGCGCCTGCCACTCCACCGAGAGGCCCGTGGAGCCCACCGCCCTCCTTCTACAAGGAGGCGTCCTGGCTCGGGCCCACGTCCCACGCCGGCTCAGGAGCCCTGCGGAGCCCCCAGACCCAGCCAGCCACGCTTCACCGCGCCCGAGCCTCAAGCACCTGACTCACACGTGTGCTCTTCTGGCTGACCCTCTGGGCAGCAGCGGGCCCACAGTGATTCCGAGGACAGACTCTAGAGCCAGGCCGCCTGGGTTCGCAGCCCAGCTCTGCCACTTCCTGGCTGTGTGACCCTGGAAAAAGCATGCAGCCGCCCTGGCCGGCACGGCTCAGTCGGCTGGGCACCGTCCACATCGTGTTGATTCCCAGTCGGGGCACGTGTCCGGGTTGGGGCCAGGTCCCCGGTTGGGCGTGTGAGAGGCAACCGATCGATGATTCTCTCCCTCTCTTTTTCCCTCCCTTCCCCTCACTTTAGAAACACACAACATTACTCACCCTCTCTGTGCCTAACATCCTCACTTGTGAAATGGAGATATTAATAGCACCTACACAAAAATGATACTCTACAACTAACACCGGCCAAACCTTCACCACGTGCCACGTGAAGTGCAGGTCCTCACGACAACCCCAGAGGCAGAAGCATCGTCATAAATTAGGAGACTGTGGCACAGAGACGTCCCGGTCACTCACCAAAGTTCCACAGCGAGTTCCCATAACAGAATCTGCCCCCCAGCAATACCCTTCGACTTCACGTGCCCCCAAAACACATACGCTGAAGCCCTAACGCCCACGAGACAGTATTTGGAGATGAGACCCCTGAGGAGGTGAGAAAGGTTAAACGGGGTCATAAGGAGGGGCCCCTCCCCCCATGGGCTGGTGACCCCCTCAGAGACCCCGGAGCCCCCTCTATGCCACGTGAGCGCAGTGGCACCAGGCGGCCGTCTGCAGGTGGAGGAGGCCCCGCCGACCCAGCCCGGCTCCAGAGCTACGGACACAGACCCCTGCGGTGCAGCCACGCTGCCTGTGGTCCGTGGTTACGGCGACCTGAGCTGACTCGTGCACCCCCACGGCCTCCAAACGAATATGCGAACGCACCGTCCGGAACTGCACACGACTGCTCCTGAAGTCTTGTCCACACCAGCTATCCCCGAGTATAAACTCCCATTTTCTCCAGCCTCCAACGCCTTATGGAAATCGCCAGACTTTGAAGGAGAACTTTACCATCACCGCAAATCAGATCACAGTAGGTATGCTTGAAGAACGTAGCCGTTCCCTCATCCCGCCAATTTCGGACGCCCTCCTGACAGATGCGCCCGTAACAGTGAAGGGTGTGAATGGAGCAACCGTTTAACTAAGAGGCGCTTCGTTACTCTCAGGCACACGCAGTCGCGCACTCTACTCGGGCGCCTGAGAGCCCAGGAGTCTCCGGCAGCTGCAGCTAACGAACGACACCAATGAGGGAGCAGCGGGCAGCAGGCGCGGGAAAGACCACGGGGCGTCTGGGGACCCCGTGCACTAATTAAAGCCGGGAAGAGCTCACCGTCGCTGAGGTCCTGGAGGAGGTTCTCCTGGCAGGAGAAATCCAGCTTCACTTTGATGTCCACGGTGAAAGTGGCCACCTTTCCAGGTTGCAGCGGAAACTGGGCGAGGGTTTCTTCCAGTTTCCAGCTCAGGAAGTCACCGTACAGTTTTTCTACAATGATAATAACAATGGGGATGACGGTGAGGTGCCAGGGGTGACTTGAGATGTACCGGCCCGCCCCCCGGAAAGTTTGGTGCATTCTCAAAAAGCCAAGAAAAACGCCAACAACTGCAAAGTTAAGAGCTCAAAGTACTAAGAAAGTCCCAGAACCCTGGGTGTTGCCATGCAATCACCTGTGTTCACCTGTGTCCGCAAGGGGGGCAGGGTGCCCAGCGAGGTGCCCATGGAGCGGGCGTCCCCTTCGAAGCCCCTCGGGGCTCCCTCGCACCGACAAAGTCAGCGCCCGCTTCACTTACAGACCCGGCCAGAGAACCACTGATGCCACGGCCGGCACCTTCCACAGCACGCCACACTGAACACTGATCCCCGTTCCGCCCTGGCCCGTGCGGCTCCGGGACTGAGTGCCAGACTGCGAACCGAAGGGTCCCCAGTTCGATCCCCAGGGCCTGCTGTGCAACAAGCACTGTCCGCACCCTGGGGCACCGGGCAGGCGGCAGTGAGATGAGTGGGCCCCCGCCCCCGGAAACACCTCTTAGGGGTGCTGTCGTTATTCCATGGCAAAAAGACCTGAGGAGCCTGTGACGTGGCGCTAACAAAAGCCCTCATTGCTGCCGGACACCAACTAACTCTGGGCTCACGCCACAGCGGTGCTCAGAGGGGTGGACGCTTCCTGTCACCCCCCATCTCAGACAGGGAGGGGTGGACCCTCGCACGGTCTCGCTGCCCACCCTGCTCAGACGTGCAGCCCTCACTCGGGTGCCCAGCTGAAGACTTTCCCCCATCGCGTCATACAGATCAGATCAGTCGCTGCCACCGACAGCCTTGGGGCACTGTACCACCTAAGTGACAGGAAGCATTCCCTTTGTGTATTTTGGAAGCAGATGGCTTATTTCCATGCGTGTAATTCCACATGAAAATGTACCACAGCTTCCTTCCGACAAGAACGTGAAAAGGAGGCCAGCTCCAGTTTTTCCCTTATGAAGGTGCTGTTCTGGAACCGGCCACACGGTGCTACACGCGATGGATTTGAGGCTCTCGGTCCCACGCACGGCTGAGGGCAACGACACCTAAGCTGAGTTAGGGAGTTCCCTGTAACCTGCAGACACGCGCTTCATCTCCCCCCAAATCAGCAAGAGCCAGGCGCCACCGCAAGGCGCCGGACCCTCTCCGCAGGGAGACGAGCTCAGGTTCTGTTGCAAACGCCTCATTTCACCACAGGATTCTGCGCAACCAATTCTCCCCGAGCCACGCCCGGACCTCCCCCCAAGGAGGAGCCAACCCCACGCCTGCGGCTCCACGTCTCCCACCATGCTGCCGCCGTGCGGGAACCCACAGCACCTGGCCCCAGACATTGGGCCAGACCGGCAGGCAGCCTCGCCCTCAAGGCGGGAAAACACGCCCTGCGGGCATGCCTGTCCTCATTTGTCTTCCTCCGTCCCACCTCACTGGTCCTCACTGGTCAGTGTCATTTCTCCAACTGTATCGAACGACCTGATTTTACCTCTACTTCACAACAAGGCCTGTGGTCCTCGGCGCTCACTGACCCCACTGGACAGGTGTTGCGCCATTTGCCCCCCCAGTCCTTGGAGCAGCTCTACAAGGTGAGCACTGCCCCCTACCTTCCCGAAGGAAACTGAGGCACAGAACGGACAAACAGCTGGTGGAGGAGGAAGCCACCGCCAGCGCCGGTCTTCTGCCCGCCAGCTGCCTGTGCCTCCGGACTAGGAACAGAGGGCCCGCTGGGGAGAGGGGCGCGCGGGCCCAGGTGCCGAACCCACCTGGAACGCACCGGCCGGTCTGCGGGGTGGGCCCCAGGTGCACGGGCCCCCGGGCCTGCGCACGTCCTCTCCGTTCACCCACTCGAGGGCGTTTTCCTTGGGCCCACGAGTGGGAAGAGCCCCGGGACACAAGGACGCGCCCTGCCCCCTGCCCTCCCCGTGCGCGCTCTTCACACGCCATCGGGGATGCCGGTCTCGCGATGGCGTCGAACAGGGAGCACAGACGTCGCTGAGGCCAGACCAGCCTCACCCCTACCTTTGGTGCTGAGGACCTTCGAGGTGACCTCCAGCTTCTCCAGCGGCTCCACCCCGATGTTCTCCAGGGTGATGACCAGCTGCTGGGTCTCTCCGTTGTAGAGCTGGACGGCCACGTTCGTGGATACTTCGTCCCCGGAGGAAGGCTGCAGCGAATGTGCCGACCTAAGGAGACAGTAACGACAGCGGCACACTTTACGAGGAAAGGGGGAAAGAAAACCAGCGACAATTCGCTTAGATCACCGCACTTCGAAGTTTCAGAAGTGGGGGCTGCGGAACCTCGGCTCTGAACGTGGGGTTCGACACGTGGCTACCGGGAACACAAGGGTGGAATGCCACGGGGGACGGGGCGGCTGGAGCTCTGGGCGCCGGCACCGTGGACAGCTCCGCATCCCCACACCGGCTGGTCCAGAGGACCGGAAAGAAGGTCCAGACAGCGCTGGCCGCACACCCCTGCTGTGCGGGGGCAGAGCCCACGTGGAAACGTCAGGCTTACAGGGCGGGCGGTGCCCGGCCGGGGGGCCGCAGCTCCAGGCTCAGACAGAAGACCTGCTTCTCATGTCAAAATTCCCTTCTCAAAGTAGTGCCCTTTCCGCTCTCACACCTAGTCCTGTGACCCCTCCCGGGCTCGTTTCTCCCGCCTTTCACTTTGTCCCCAGTCACAGGATGCTCCCTCGGTGCCCGGCGCCGTCCGCAGGCGGACCTGCAGGGCACGTGCGCCCACCTGGGCAGAGACGTGCTGATCTGCAGTCTGGGCAGGGCGGGCACGACCTCGACCGTGCAGCCGCTGGTCTTCACGCCCGGGAGGTGGTCCAGCAGGCAGTCGCTGAAGACGCCGAAGACGGTGGTGTGGTAACCTGAGAAACCAGGGGAGAAGCTTCGCACGGCGGGGCGGCTTGGAGCCCCACCCCCCGCCAGAGGACAGGCCCCAGCGGTGAGCAGAGTCCGGGGTCCCTGTCTGAGAACCCGGGGTGAGACTCAGGCCCCAGGCTCAGCCCTGCAGACCCTCGGTTTCCTCCCACGGAGCGTGGAGCTGACCACGGCACCTGCATTCCTACCCCACGGGCTTCCCGCGTCCAGAGGAAAGCGGCACGCGACAGTCCCTATGGACTGGAAGTCTCCGCGCCACCTGACAGTTGTAGCTCAGCCCTCCACGGACCTGCTCTGCAAACGTGTTTATCGCTACACGAGGATGAGGCCCGTGCTCCTTCGCAGGACAGAATGTGGCTTACACATTAGAAAAATGACCGAAATCTTCCGTTGAATGGAAGTTGGAGAGCCAATTATTGTTACTGCCACCTCTACGTGATGGGGCAGATCTGCTGGGTGTGCGCACGGCCTGTAACTGAAGAGTAGCCCATTTTCCATGCAAGAAAGAAGACGATGCCCTGGGTCAGATTCGCACTGGAATTGTTCGAGCAAAGCTGAAAACGGCGTCTGGACCTTTGAGGGAGGCATGGGAAACAACCCTCACGGTGGGACGGGAGGGAACAATGCCCAGGGGCTGGGACCGCAACGCCGGGGACCTCGCGGGACAACGGTCAGGCAGGACCGCTGGCCGGCCGCCCCACCCGTCCCGAGGCAGAGAGAACCCCCTCACCGTTCACGGTAATCGTGCCCGTTGTCTGGGGGACGCCGACGAGCGTCACCGGGTACAGGCCGGACTCGGCCGGCAGGGAGAGCGCGGCGGGAAGAGACTCGAACTCCACTCCGCTCGTGAGGAGCCCCTGGAACGAGCAACGGGCCACATGAGGAGCGCAGCCCGGACGGCCATGGGACGGCCGCTCCGGACGAGCCGAGGCCCGGCCACTCACGGGCCGGTGCCGGGGCTGCCGGGGCGCGGCGACGTCTGTGAGACCCAGAGCACCGTGGAGACGGGCTAGACGTGCGACCCACGAAACGGCCCTGAAACGGGACACGTGGTGCTCCAACGAGGCCATCTTGGTGTCGGCCCTGACGGCTGTATTCTGGGTCTGCGTTTGGTTTCGTTGCTCCACCGGAATGGGAATGAGAACGAAAAAGAAAAAGACAGGAAGTGTGGAAAATGCCGTTGTTAACGCCCCTCCGGTGCCTCTGTGACGCGTCGACCCGTGTCAGTACGCAGCAAGCGTGACACCCGACAGTGACCGGACAGGTTCCGGGCCTCAGCAGCCGCCTCACGACCGGAAACAAGGCAGGTCGCTCGGGGGCTCTCGGCACGGTAACCATCGACACGCTGCCCAACCGATGTTTCTCTCCCCGCCACCACCCTTGCCTCTCTCCCTAAAAGCAACGGGAAAGAAATACCCTCAGACGAGGATGAAGAAGTTAAAGAAAACTCTCTGGAGTCTACAGTGAAATTTAAGTTAACACGTGCGTTTAGCCAAGCGGCAGGGCCAGCATCAAAGGAAGGAAGGCGTTTCTGTGAGAGCCCAGAGAGAACACCGAGGACGACGCGGGGCCGGGGCCCGGCAGGAGGAGGGGACACAGACGGGGCACCGAGGACGACGCGGGGCCGAGGCCCGGCAGGAGGACACAGACGGGGCACCGAGGACGACGCAGGGCCGGGGCCCGGCAGGAGGGGACACAGACGGGGCACCGAGGACAACGCGGGGCCGGGGCCCGGCAGGAGG
>CM052544.1:122589153-122619653 GCA_028533065.1 Trachops cirrhosus
GGCTGGTGTAGCTTAGTGGATTGAGCGCGGGCCTGTGAACCAAGAGATCACGGTTCGATTCCCAGTCAGGGCACATGCCTGGGTTGCAGGCCAGTTCCCAGCAGGGAATGCACAGGAAGCAACCATACATTGATATTTCTCTCCCTCTCTCCTTCCCTTCCCCTCTGAAGATAAATAAATAAAATCTTTAAAAAAAAAATGGGCATTTTCTGTGCACACAGGGGCGGGGGCCCCTGGGCCCTCCAACCCGACTCAGGCACCTCCCACTGACTGACCACTAGGGGACGTGAGCAGTGGCCTCGACCCCCAGGGAGGTGGAGGGGCCCGGGGGGCAGGCCTGTCTCGCACAAGCAGGCTGCCCGGTTTCTAGCGTCGGCAGAAGGGCTGGGTTTCGCCCTTGTGCGCCCGGCCTGTCTGCACTATCTCTGCTGAGGTGACAGAACCAAAAGAAGCTCTAACTAGAACCACTCTCCCGGACATCCAGATGGCGAGCTGCTCAGAAGCACGAAGCACAGAAGTCGGATGAAGGAACGTTGTGTAAGCCTCCTTTCCAAACCTGCCCCGGGCTCCTCAGAGGGGCCGCAGCGCCGCCCACGGCCAGCAGGGGCGCCCCAGGAGGCGGGGAAGGCGGGGACTGCCCGCACGCTGGCAGGCATGGCGAGGCTTTGGAGAACAGGACGTGCGGGGACCCTAACGGCCAGCTCCCAGAGCATGTGCTGAACCCCAACAGGACGTGCGGGGACCCTAACGGCCAGCTCCCAGAGCATGTGCTGAACCCCAACAGGACGTGCGGGGACCCTAACGGCCAGCTCCGAGAGCACGTGCTGGAACCCGCTTCGGGGAAGGGCATGCTGCCTGGTGCTGAGTTTAAATCCGAGACGCTCGCCCCAGAACACAAACCGACGACACAGGCTCACGGGGACTGGCGCTGGAGCGGAGAGGAACGGGCGTTTAGGGACCGGGCAGACTGAGGCCCGGGGGACTCGCCCTTGCAGCCCACGCACGCCCCCGTCCGGCGGGAGCCGAGGCCGACAGCTCCGCACCAGCCCCAGCTGTCGAGCGCTGCCGGTGGTCCCCCAGCAGTAGGTGGTCTGAGCGTCCTGCAAACGACCCCCGCAGGGCTGTCTGTGTGCGCCATACAGTTCCGTTGAAATACAAAAATGCCTGTTCACGTATTAAAGCCACGCGAAGCTCCCCTCTGACTCCGTCTGTGAAGGAAGTGACAGGTGACTTGCTGAGGTTTTTAACCTATGAAAGGGACAAAAGCAAATCAAAACCCCTCAGTCACAAGGGAGATCTGGAGGCAAGTGTGCCACGCCCTGCCTTACCAGAGGGGCCGGATTTACACACCCCGGCACACTGCACCACAATGAAAAGGAGCCAACCCGGCCACTGCGGACCGGTCCGAGGTGCAGCCCGCACACGCCCGCTGAGCGTGCGGCACACACAGACGGCCTCTCCGGCGTGCAGGGCGCAGGCCCTGCGGCCCGGGGCCCAGCGCGCCCGCACTCCCCGCGACGGCTGCGTCTGCTGAGCGCCTGAGGGGCTCTGGGTCCCTGGCGCCTCCCTGTCGCAGCCGTACCGGGAACGACACCGTCCTAGCTTCACAGGTGAGGACGCGGACCTAGGCCACACACGGCCACGCTGGCCCAGTCCCAAGTCCCACAAAACGCATTTTCATCATCAGGAGAAAAACGTATAGATTTTTACTTTCTCTCAACATCCACTGACTTACTCTCTTCTTCCATACTTGAGACCAGACGTAACCGATTCGGTCTTCACCCTGTCTTCTCTCAACCAGCATCACCAGACAAACAACAGTAATGTCATCGGCAATGGGTGGGTTTTCCCGATCCACTTCTCTTTCACAACGGTCATTTTAGTGTTGTTTACGGTGCTTACGTATTTAAAACTCTGACACGCTATCTTCGGTTGCTCACTGAGAACGAAACACGTATGAAAACAAACACGCGACTTTACTCTCTGCCGCCCCTCCTCCGGAGGCCCTGCGGCGGAGGGCGCCCCGTCTCCCGTTCATGCACACGCACGTGGGGGTCCAGGCAGCGCACTGCCCATCACAGCGGCCTGGGGGCCTGCCCCTCGCAGGCTGCGTGATCTGGGTGAAGCTACCTCCTGTCTGTAAGCCTCGCCCCCCGCCCGCCCGCCCAGTGGAGACCCGGGTACCCGCCCGCACAGGCCTGCAGGGAGGCCGACCTCGAGGGGGAGCGCTCCGCATGGCCACCGGCCTGGGGGAGGGGCTGCGTAATTCCTGGCTGTTTTAGTAATTAGGAGAATAATGACGATCACTGTTAATAAATCAAGGAAGACGAACGGTAGAAATAGCCGTACAGGAGAAACAGCTACTGGTCAACAGGCATTCCCCTTCGGGCTGACCGCAGAATGTGTATGGATTTTCTTCATAAACCAAATTGTGTCCATTAATTACAGATTTGCAGACTCATATATGAGTCTCCAGGAAAAAAAAATCAATGGCCTCAAACATTTGACTACTAGGAAAGTAAAGTCTGTAAAAAATTAAAACGAAAGAAAAATTAAAGCAAAAAGAGGTCAAGGGTACAGAATTCTTTTGAAACTAAGACAACTCAACTTTAAGTGGGAAAACATCCCCTGGTCTCCAAGGAAACCCGCTGAAAACCACGTAAGGCGGCGAGACCGAGAGTCTGCCCACGTCAGCCTGCATCCACGCCACCGACATCGACGGCGCTGCTAACAGCAGCCGCCCGCGTCTCTCAGACGCCAGGTGTTTGTGCGTCTCCCTCGAGCTGCACAAGACCCCTACGAGGTGGGGACTGTCACGGTCTCCCCGCCTTGACCGACACGGAAACCGAGGCACGCCGAGGCTGAGCAGCCCTCTCCGTTTGCCCGCCTGCTGTCCTACTGCTGGGAAAGGGCCCGAGACACAGCTTTGGGGGGATGTGCACTGGTCGGTGTGTCTGGGCCTCGCTCAGGCAGCAGAGGCCCTGGGCTCCTGACGGAGGACAGGGTGGCCACCACACACCCACCATCCTGAAACCGACGGGCCGGGTGCAGCAACGCCCGGCCCCGAGGGCCAGCCTGGTGCCGGGTCTGGGCCTTCGCCGCCTGCTCCGGAGGGGCCTGCTCCGGAGGGGCCGGCTCCTGCCCTCCCCGCGGTCTCACTGCCCCTCCAGCTCTCACCTGGGCCTCACGGGCGTTCCCCCAGAGACTGCCTTCAGCCCTAAAAAGTTCCCAGGTTCTTTTGCAAAGCTAAAAAAAGACATTTCTCTTCTGCGGACAGAGCAGTTTTTCAAGAACACTGGAAACTTTTTTTGCCAACGCTCAGCAAGAGGAAAAGTGAGACGTTGCTCCAAAAAGTCCCCAGAGCCTCAGCAGGACACGAGGGAGCTCTGCAAACCACAGGGGAGGCGCCACCCCCACCCGGGCACTCCCGGGGGAGCTCCGACGACCTTCCCCCGAGACGGCAGAACCTGCGCTCGCCTCTCTGAGTGCGCTGGACGCGGCAGCACTGGGTCGCCGGGCTGGCGGGAGAACGCTGTGGGCCTTGAGATTCTGTCATCCCGCACCAGAGACGGGAGCGAGGTCAAGGAGGAGCAGGCGTGGGTGGAGAGCGCTGGCACCGGAATGGGGCGCATGGGAGGGCGGGGCCGAGACCCACTGGGAGCCTCAGCCCTCCCGCACCCTCTCAGCGCACTCTGCTTCCCTCTCAAGACCCAGACGCCGCGCTGAGTCCTCAGGGAAAGGCTCTGCCCAGGGACGGCGGCTGGCCACCCAGAACCGCTGCAGTGCCTCTGGCCGTGCGTTCCGCAGAGGGGGCGCCGGGTTCAGGCCGCAGCGACAGCGCCTGGCCCGCCAAGGTGGCCTCTGCACTCCGCGGCCGTGGGGGCGGCACACCGCGGGGAGGGCCCCCAGGCCTCTCCCGCTCACACGCGCACACAGCGCCTCACGCTTCCTCGGTGCTGACACACACAAGCAACTCGGATTTGACTCATTGAGAGAAATTCATCGCCTGGGAGAGTAGGAAACAGCCCAGACCCTGACTAGCTGGTAAAACTGACCTCTGGGGCTAGCGTCACCGAATACACAGGAATTAGGAAGAAAACACACAGAACTTGGAAGTCCGTCTAATGAAATTTATGCAAGTGTCCTGGAAATCAACAATCGTTGCAATCCATTAGTATTATGTATAAGACTCAGTAAGACTGACAAACATTGAATAAAACAGAAGAAAGCATCTTCTGTGCACGACGGCTGACTCCACGGAGGCCACACCCAGGGAGACGCCAGTCGGGCTGAGCTCAGGGGCAGAGGCCACACCTGCCCCCTCGCCCGAGGCCGCGACCGCGTGCAGGCCGCGCAGGGGACCGCGCAGGGGGCCGCGCAGGGGGCCGCGCTCACCTGGTCGATGTCTGTTGGCCGCCTCCGCGGGAACGGAGCCCCCCTGGAACCTCCGAGACCCAGTCTTGCCGCCGGTCCCACCGGGATAGTGGTAGATGACGGAAGCCGAACATAACCCCTCCAGGGCAGCTGTGCAGGAAAACAGAAAAGGGCGATTACTCAAGGTGGCGGCTGTCACCGGCTCCAACTGCAGTGCCTGGCAACGGTGAGAGCGCTTTCCGGGGAAGCGTGCATTCTCCCCCAACACGAGGACCACGCCTGCAGAGCGCTGGTGTGGCCGCACACAGGGACACGCCCCCAACCCTCTCTCGTGCCGGGGCAGGTGCCGAGGCTGCCACCACGGGAAACGCTCACGAAGCCCGAGGCTCCACACGAGGACGGACCGCGTCCACCCGTCAGATGGGCCAGCGTGCCCGCCAGCCGTCCCCTCACTGAGCCAACAGCGCGGGGCACGGCATGCTCCACGCCAGGGTGTGCCGCGTGCCCTGGACGGGGGACACTTAAAAGCGAGGCCACCGAAGCAGGGCCAGCGCTCCTGTCCACACCGGACACCCTGGGTGCCCCGGTTCCGGCCGGGCAGCCCCTGTGGGCCCACCTCCCTCTCCAGGCAGCCAGGCGCCCTTGGAGCGCAGCCCTCCCGCCAGCAACGGGGTCTCCGCCCTCAGAGCCTCAGGGCGGGACATGTGCCCAGCGAGCAGCACGGCCGGGCTCGCCTCCATCCTCCATCCGTTTCTCACCCTTTGCGGTCTCGAAACTCCCTGACACTCGGGGAGAATACTAAGGATCACAAAGAGCTTCTCTGTGTGTGTGTGTTGTACGTGGGGTACAGCTGGAGATGTTTACCATATTCAGAATAAAAGTATAGAAGGATTTAAATATTTATGTGCTGATTCCTTTAAAAAATAAGAAGCCCGAGACATGTGAAACTTTTACGAAAGGTAACTGGTTTCCCAAATAAAACTAACGTGCTGGGAGAGTGGCACTGTGTGACATCTTCGCAATTTCCTTAACGTCCGGCTTCCGCGGGCGAGCCGGACTCGGACTCCTGCACCGGCTCCTGCATTGGTCTGCAGCGGCACCTCTGGGACACCCCACAGTGCGTACGATTCTGCGGGGCTGGCCGTGCACGGGCCTCGGGATCCGGCACGCCGTCCCCACCCAGCCGACACTCACTGTGAGTCAGGGACGTGGTGGGGACATGCTGCAGAGACCCCAGTGGCCCCGGGGGTCTGCATCCACTCCCCCGCCCAGTAACTGTGTGTAGGCTTCACCGTCAGAAAGCAAAGGAAGACTCGCGTTTTCTTCCTCACTGCGTCGCCCTTCACCTGTCCCTCCTTCCGTCCCCGTCTGCTCCTAGCTCTCACTCCTCCTCCCCACGGTCACGCCCTGCTCCCCCTGAGAAGCCGAGTCGGGCCACCGGACGCCACGTTAAATGCTGCTGGGGTTCCACCTGCCCCCCAGCACACTGGCACACTCGCCTCGAGCCCTGCCCTCGGCCCTTCCTCCTGACTTGTGTCTCTCATAAGTGACCGGCCGATGGGCCCCCGACTGAAGTGTCCCCGTCTGCCAGGACAGAGCCCCGTCTCAGTGCCCACTCTCACGTGGATTTCACGAGCATGCAAGGAGCCTGCAGACAGGGCTGCCCTTTGAAGCAGGCTTTTTTCCTTCTTTTTTAGTTTTTTTAACGAGATATAAGTCACACACCATAAGATTCAGGCACCTAAAAGTGTGTGGTTCAGTGGTTTTGAGTATATTCTCACCACCATCCAACTCCAGAACATCTCCATCACCCCTAAAAGAACCCCCTGCCCAGCAGTCTGCCCCCCTTCTCCCTCCGCCCAGCACCCCCCCAGCCGGCCGCCTGCCTCCGCCTGTCCCGACCTGCCAGGTGGCTGGAACCCTACAACACGCCCTCCTTCGTGTCTGGCTCCCTTGACTTAACCTGACGTAGCCACAGCTCGTCCGTGTGGCGGGCGTCCTTCATTCGTTTTCTCTCTGTCCCACCATCCGGATTTGCCTGCTCATCCACCCGTCGGCTGGGGCATGGGTGAGGCTCTGAAGGGCGGGTGTAAGAGCTGACTGATGTGGGGGTGGCACCCCAGCAGAGGGCGAGATGTGGGGAAATTAAAAACCAGAGGACCACGGAGCCAGTGTGCAGTAAGGGGACGTGTGCGCATGCTCCAGCGGCCCGGGGTGCAGGCCGGGTCAGAGTGCGGGGGCGAGGCCGGGAAGACCCCCGAGACTGCCCTGAGCATCCAGCAGGCTGCCTGCTTCTCCCCGCTCGCCCTCTGTGCGTGGGGCCACTTTTCGTCTCCTCTCCTTTCCAACGGGAGTCGCTGTGATCACGCATCGGACCCCCGCACGGGACAGGCTTACCTCCGAGCCACAGGAAGTCGTTCACCGAGCGCAGCAGCTCCACCGACATGTGGTAGTGCACCAGCGAGTCCTGCAGCATGCCCGCCTGCAGGCACAGGTCCCCCACGTGCTTGCGCATGCGCCCTTGGCACCGCTTCTTGTAATGCCTGAAACACAGAGCGCGCGGAGACGCGTCACTGCCGTGGGCCGGCCCCGCCCCCACGGCACACCCGCCAAGCGCGCCTCTCTCGCTACAGACAGACAGGCGGACGAAATGCTGCGAAGGCACCGCTGACAGGCGGCAGCCCGCACTGCCAGATGCGCGCTGGAGCGGTCCTGCCCTCCCACCCGGGCTCCGCGGCGCTCTCCCGCGCAGGAGGCGGCCGCCACGCCCTCTGCCGGGTGCTCCGCACACACGCGTCGGACCAGGGTTTGCTCTTCAGATGTTCCCGTCACACCATCAGCACAGGAACGTCTGTTTCGGCTTTCTAAAAACTCAATTATCATCCACGTTCTTAACTCCAAACCTGTCATTATTTTATGAAGAGAGCTGCGCCGCATATTGCAAGCCTAGCCTCTGGCTTCTGCAAACAAGAGCTCGTCTTCGCTAGTCAGAGCAAGCTGGGAAAGCGCCTTCGGGGCGGGCCTGGCCGAGTGTGCCCTCAGATAACGCAGAGGCTTCCAACCCCCGTCAGCTCAGACAGCAGAGAAACTGCCCCGAAATCTTCCACTCCTGTTTTTACATATCCCTGTTCTTCTGGTTACTAAGTTTCTAGAAGATACATTTTTTTTCAAGAAAAGATCACAGCTGTATTAAATCTTCCCAGACCATGAAAACATAACATGTAAGGTTTCTAGCTAAGTGAATTATTGAGACACGTCTCAATACAAAGTTACATCCTATCAGATCCAAGTGTAATGAATGAGCTCAACAACTCTTTGGCTACCCTGGAATTTAGCTTCTCTGCTCCAAACAGCGTGTGAACTGAGATCATCATGTAAGGCGGAGAAGGAGCGAAGAGGCCACGCCAGCCTCCATCCGCGTTCCCCCAGCCACAGGCAGGCTTACAACGGCCCAGCTAACAAGTTCCGCCCCCAGAAAGTACCCCCTCCGCCATCCCCAACCAGACATAGTCATCTGTCTTCCCCACCGGTCACCCCAACAGCCTTCTGTGATCTTCTAACACCCTGTCCTTGGTCCCTGCGCCCCCACATGCCAACATAACCTTCCCAGAGCACTTCAAAGGCTCTCCAACCCAGTTCTAGCCCCTCCCACAGCTCTCCTGCACCCCAGTACCAGCTCCAACCTACCCCCACCCCAACCCCGCACCACGCCCCCCCATGTGACCTCAGGCTCCGCCCATTCTCCTTAAGGCTTGTCTGACAGTTTCTGGAGCAAGCCTTCCCTGCCTCCAACCCCTGCACTTTGGGTTAGGGGTCCCTGCTGTGTCCCTAGAACATTCTGTGCTGAATCAACTTCTGACATTCGTGGGCTCCAAAACAGCAAGTGTGATTTGCTTGGTATCGGGTACCCACTCCACTCCCCTGGACGCTCCAAACCAAATGAATGAACGGGTCACACAGGTACTCAGAGGGGCTCCTGCCATCCAGCCCCTAACGCCAGAACACCTCTCCCAAAGGTCACCCGGCTGACAGCCTTCACTGTCCCCCTGCAGAGAGTTTTAATGAAAACCAGCCCTCAGAGGCCCTCCATGCCTATGCTCCCCCCCAGTGCCCCCACAGGAGTACCCTCCACCCTGAACTCTAGGGCGGCAACCCCTTCGAGAATGTCAGCACAGGGCGCTCTCCCCAAGCCCCTGCTCCTGGCTCACGCTCCCTCTTTCTTCACAGCTCAGTGCGGAGCCCTCTTCCACCAGGAAGTCTTCCCTGACCGCGTCCTCCAGCCCTCGGCCGGGCCGCCCTCCACCACTGGTCAGCCTAGCTACCAGCTGGGTGTCCGTCCATCCCGTCTACCAAGACCCAGAACTCTCTGAGGACGTGTCAGAAGAGAGAGTGAAGAGGGAAGGCAGGAGCAAGGAATCACAGCCCAAGCCCCAAGCTGGAGGATTCTCACCTACGCGTCACGTGCCGCTGGACCAGCCAGGGAGAAAGGTTTACGTAACAGCCGTTCCAGCACCTCACTCTGAGATCAGCGTGAGGTGCCCGTCTGCAGCTGACGCAGCACAACGGCAGAGGAGAGTGACACTCTGGCGCAGACTGCCCAGGGCGGGCGCAGGGAGTCCCAGTGCTCATGGGATACCCGGACCCCTCCGCCCGACACAGAGAGGCCGCCCACAGCCGCTCCTGCCCACACTCGGGCAGCGCCGGGTGCACTGACTTGCTGCGCGCCCCAGTTCTAACCAGGAGGAGAGTTCAGGGCCCGGAATCACATCTGCCTGCTCCAGTTAGCACCGTAATTCTCGGGGCGCAGCGGGGTTCACGAGGACCACCATGACACGGGCCCCAGCAGATTCTGAATCAGACATGGTTTCTGAACGACGTCACTCCTGACCTGTTAGACTAAGACGTGCTTTAAAGCATCCTGCCTGAACTCCTCGAGAGAAGTGAATGAGTCCCTCTTTGCAGGAACTTCAAGGTGCACACGGCTATAGCAAGATGAAGCCCAGACGTTTCAAAACTAAAAAGTACGATCGGTGTGATCAGCAATGGCGTGTTCTGAAAACACGGGGTTTTACACAAAGGAGCCTCAGTACACTCACGATATGGAGATCACGTGCTCACATGTGCTTAAAGTACGTGAAGTAGAATGAACCCAAGTACTTTGGAAACCGCCAACTTCCCCTGCGAACACGGCTCTCTCCCAGACTGATGTAAGCCACAGGACTGAACCCCCAGAGCACTGTCACCCCAACACCAGCTCCTCCCGGGACCGAGAGCACGTGCGGGTGGGAGCGAGCTGTGTGGACAGGACGGCCCAAGGGGACTGAGGACCGCCGTGCTCCGCCCCTCCCCTCCCCCTCCCCTCCCCTTTTAAACGTGACCTTTTCCCGCGGAGAAAGTCCTGGGCCCCCACGGCAGTCCTCGCCGTCCGAACTCACCAGTGCGGCGCCTGAGACCGAGAAGCGAGAAGCGGCCGAAAGGCACTGCCTCCTCCGCGGTGACCACCGGTGTTCCAGAGGCCCGTTTGCTTTTTCAGTCTAGTTTTCAGGAGAAAGACTATTCTGGAAGTATCCGACGGTCCTTCTACACGCCAGCTCCTCTCCTGTCGTCTGTGCCTCTCCCCTCGGACCCGCCATCGGACCCACCTCTTGCCCACCTCCGGCCTGCCTCCCTGACGGACTGAGCGACTCTGCCCTCCCCAGGCCCACCGACCCCGAGGCCTGCTGCCAGCGCACCCCCAGACCCGCAGCTGGCCCCGCAGCACACTGCCGGTTTCCGTAGTGGCCGCCGCCCCCGGCACCTTCAGTCTGCGTGGCCACTGCACCTCCCGTCCCAGGCGCCCTGAACGACGCCCAGACCCTCCAGGACCGGCTCGCCTCCGGCCTTCAGCCCGCCAGACCTCCCGCCCGCCCCAGCCCGCCCCACTCTAGGCGAGCTCCTCCACGTCCCCGGTCCGACTTCAAGCCGATCGCGGGCAGCTCCCACGGGCGCCTCCAGTCCGCTCCTGCACCGGAGTGAGCTCCAGGGTCTCGCTCCGACTGCCCCCCTGAACTCGCCCCTCGAATGTCGAACAGGCATCTAAAATCACATCCGCCCACCCACACCCCGGAACATGGCCCCGGCAGGGGCTGCCAGGCCCCCGTTACAGCCACCACACGTCCTGGCTCAGGTCAAGGCTCTGAGGGTCACACTGAGTCCCCCGTTTCCTCACCCGTGCCCCACTCCACAGTCACCAGCACGTCCGGCCACTTCGGTTCCTAAACACGCCTCAGCCTCGCTCCGCAGGCCCCGCACGGGGCACAGCACGCCCCCGGGTGTGCCGAGTCACAGCCCTCTGAACGGGAGGTCTCTCCCGCACCTGTCACTCAGGGGAGGCATGCCAGTCTCACCCACGGGGCCAGGAGGTGGCCCAGGAAAAGGACTCGTGTTCTCCTGTGGTCTGAACGTGGAAGGGGCCGAGGTCTAGGAGAAACCCCGGCTAATGGTCACGCCTGCCGGGGGCGGGGTGGGGGATGGGGGGCACCCAGGCAGGGCTATTCTCCCAGCGCTCCCCTGGGATCTGGGAAGTGCAGGAAAGGCCCTGGGGCCCGGGGCGGGACCCAGGCACCACAGCATCCCCGCCACACGTGGTCTACCCAGGCAGCCTCAACTTCTGGTTCCTGCTACACTCACTTACTTGTGCGCTGTTCCCTCAACCCCAGAAGGTGACAGAGTCTTGCAGGACACCAGCCTGTGTCAACTGAGACTAAGTAAACAAGGACACAAGTGTTCACACAGGGACCACAGCCTTAAACAGCCACGGCCGTCTGGCCACGGTGGTGGCAAACCTCTCCCGGGGGGGCGCGATGGGTCCTGGGCCACCAAAGAGTGTCCCTCGGGGCTGACCGTGGGCGCTGTGGCTGCATCACTGCACACTCACGACCTGGCCCTCAGGTCCCTGACGCCTCAAAAAGCTGCCGTTGTCAAGGGGGCACGTGACTGGTGTCGGTTTTCGAGGAGTCTCTGCCCCTTCAGGGGCGTCGCCGAGGTGAAGTCCGTGGCAGGCTCCGGGTGAGAGCAGGAGCAACTCCAGTGGCCGTGTCCCCCGGCAGCGTCCCTTCGCTGGCGACTGCGGCCAAGCAGCACCGCCATGCACATCCCCCAGCAGCAGCCAAGCGCCACGTGCCTGATGCGCCAAGGTGAAAGCCGGGGTCAAGCAAGGCGCTGCAGCCCGCGACGTTCCGAGCTAAAACGGCCCGCACACCGGCCCTCTGCAGCGGCCGAAATCAGTCAGCGTCTCGCTTCCTCCGACAAATGAAGAAGTTAGTAAGGGCTCACTGGCCACAGACGCTAAGGAGCACCAAACAGGGTCCCCAAAGCGAGCGCTTCCACAGAGCTCAAACGCCAGTGGGCTACATGCTAAAGAGGCTAAAAGGCAAAAACAACTGGAAGACGGGAGGATGACGGGGGCGCCACGCGGGTCCAGGCAGCGGCAAGGGCGGGTCTCTGCAGCGATGAGGGCAGTGGGGAGGCAGCGCGGAGGGCGGGCGTCTGGCCATTTCCAGCGCGACACGTTCACGGCCTACCTTTTCAGACCCAACAACACACTCACAGGGCGGTATGAGAGGAAGAAAAGAAAAGAAAAGAAAGAACAAGCAAAATTAGAAAACACACAAGGACAGAAGGAGCTCTGACAGCGACGACACTCCTCGGCGAGAACCCACCGCGGCCCTGCTGAGGCCAGGACGCAGGGGACGCTCGCTGGGAGGACCCGCCGCCCCTGGCGCTCCTGGGACGCGGGGCCTGGAGCCGGCGCTCCTGCCAGGGAGCCTGTGGGGGCGGTGCGCGGACCGGAGCAGGCCTGCTGCTGCGCACGCCCCACTGAGCGCCGAAGCCCAGCCTCCTTCCCGGCGGACACTCCCGAGGGCTGCAGGTGAGGCCCTGGGGGCAGAGGTGGCAGCAGTGGGGCCCGAAGGCCACAGCGGGCTCAGTGATGAGAGGGAAGGGGCCTGATGCGGGGTCACTGGCACCTCACTGAGGTCCGTGGGGAGGCAGAGCGTTCGGGGCACGGTCAGAACAGAACGGGCTGCAGGGCGAGGTTCGATGTGCCGCTGCGCCCCGATGCCCACAGCCCTGCCCGGCCGCGGAGGCGCTCCACAAACACGCGCCCGCGTCCCCAGCCACTGCGCGCCAGGCAGCTGTCCCGAAACAGTCTCGCTGCTCCCACCCAACTGTGAGCCCAGATCTCCAACGCAAAACCGAGCTGTATTCTCTGGTGGGTCTGCGGCCTCAAAGCCGAGAAGGTGATGAGCAAACAATGTCCCCGGTGCCTCGTGCAGCAGAGGCAGCGGCACCGGTCCAGGGTCAGGGCAGGGCTCCCCGCCCAGGCTGCTTCGAGGCTCTGGCGCTCACCCAGCGGTCGGTGCAGTGGGGAGAGGCCTGTCCCTGCCGGCCTACGGGCTGCGGTGACACGGGGAGTCCAGGGGGCCGTGGGAGCTGCGCCGCCCCACTCCCTGACGGTGAC
The DNA here is from genome assembly GCA_028533065.1 of Trachops cirrhosus. NCBI lineage: Eukaryota > Metazoa > Chordata > Mammalia > Chiroptera > Phyllostomidae > Trachops > Trachops cirrhosus. Next base: position 122,602,028 of record CM052544.1, read on the forward strand.
CCGCCTGACAGCCCAGGAGGCGCGGCAGCTCCGCCCTGGGCGGCCGCCCGGGCTCCTCCGCCTCGCCACCTCAGCTCCAAGGAGTGGGTGGGGGTGGCACTGGGGTGTGCCCACAGGGCCACCGCAGTGATCAAGCACAGGCCATGGGTGTGAGTGCCTTGTCCTTCCCTCAGACCACATAAACGTGTCCCGGCGAGGAAAGAAAAATCACCCCAGACCCTGCAAGCTACTGCACTCAGGTCTGGCTCGGGCCTCTCTGTGCCCGTCACTTACAGGGCCAACTGTTTCTTAATGCCGTGACACTTTCTCCACCAACTTACCAACGACCAGAAAGGCAGTGTGTGGCCTTAGGTCAACTCAAGAGACACTGGGCACCGACTTGCAGCAGGCCTCGGCCAGCGTGCACAGTCGTCACTCACTCCCCACCCGTGCGACCGTCACCGCGAGTCTACAGAGGAGGGAGGAGCGGCACGGGGCGCCGGGCACAGAGCCGAAGCGGCACGGCGACCCCGCGCTCTCCGGAGCAAGGGGGCCGCTCTGAGCAAACAGCTGCACCCCGGGCTTGCCCCTCGTCTTCTGCGGCCCACGTGCCGTCCCCAGAGGCCACGGCGGCAACAGCGGGGACGGAGCAGAGGGCGGGGCGGGCCGGGGCAAGGAGCCAGAGGACACATCCGCAGTCCTGGCGCACAGTGAGGCTGTGGGCTTAACCGCAGGAAACTGCGAGCACGGACCTCCTCCCGCTCTGCCCACCGCTCCCCGCCCCGCGGAGGCTGCAGCTCTCGGGACGTCCCCGGTGGTGCCCCTGATGTCCTGAGGCGGACACTGTGGCTACCGGGGGGAGGACGGGGCCTGGCCCATGCACGGCACCCGGCCTGGGAGGCAGGGCCCTGGCTCCACCTCCAGCTGAGCGCACGCCTCGCTCTGCTGCCGGTCCAAATGCAGCCCCCACCTCTCAATCCCAGGGATGGCCCCCGAGTGAGCTCCAGACTCTGCTCCAGGGCAGCGCTGTCCGGTGGGGGCAGACCGTGAGCCACCTAAGTCAATTTAAGTTTTCTAGCGGCCACGTTTTAACAAGTAAGAAACAGGCGCCGACCAGGCTGCCTCAGTTGGTAGAGTGACATCAAGAAAGCAAAAGGTCAGCAGTTCCTTTCCTGGCCAGGGCACGTGCCCAGGTTGCGGGTTCGGTTCCCGGCCACGGCACATGCCAGGGGCAACCGGTCCGTGTGTCTCTCTCACATCAATGTTTCTCTCTCTTCCTCCCTCCCTTCCCCTCTCTAAAAAATAATAAAACAAATAGTAAAATATAAATACTTGAAACTGATTTGAATAATTTATTTCATCTAATCTATGTAAAATGTTATCATTTTGGCACACAATCAACGTATAAATATTAATGAGCCATCTTACATCATTGTTTCTGCTCTAAGGCTGCAAACCTGACGTGCACTTTGCTCACAGCTCAGGTCGGCTCCACCAGCCTCCTCTCCGGTGCTCAGGCACCACCGGGCCGTGGCTGCCGTGCTCGGCAGTGGCTCCAAGGGTCCCACCGGGGGTCCCACTGGGGTTCCAGTTGAGAAGGGGGAGTAAGTGAATGCAGCAACTCTTAAAGGCTTTCCCTTCCCTTATGCAAAAGCTGTCCTTTTTTTTTTAATGTATTGATGTTTTTCTTTTAGAGGAAGAAACGCCAATTTTTATTGTTCCACTTATTCATGCACTCATTGGTTGATTCTCGTTAAGTGCCCTGACCGGGGATCGAACCCACAACCTTGGCGCACCGGGACAACACTCCAACCAAGCGAACTACTCGGCCAGGAGTAGGTTTCAAGTCTGATGTGAACGGACTGTGCCTTTCCCTCCCTTGCTGCAGCAGAGTTCCACCCGTGTCCCTTCCTGACATCAGGGAGCAGCCCAAGGACGAAGCCGGGACCCCGGGCCTCTCGGTGCACTTACCTGCTATCTGTGTCCAGCCCCACGAAGTCCTTTTTCTCAAACGGGACGCAGAGCAGCGGGATCTTGTCCCCGGACTTGTCGGTGGCCCGATCCAGACGCTTGGACTCCAGCACGATGAAGAGCGACTCGATGAAGTCCTCCACCCGCTTCTCCACGCTCTGGCAGTCCTCGTAGTTGGGGTAGAAGGCCACGTCCGTGCGCGCCTGCTCGGCCACCTCGCCCTGCAGCCCGAAGACGAAGAGCCGGGAGTCGTAGAGCGTGGCGCCGTAGATCTCCTTCTGCATGTGGAACTTCTCGAAGGCCTGCGGCCAGTCCCTGGCCGAGCAGCAGTCTGTGACGGTGACCAGGCCCACGACCTTGCGGTGTGTCTGGAAGTCGCCCCACTCGTTGTTCTCGGGCGGGTAGTGGTGCCGGTAGCGGATGTACAGCACGCGCTGGGAGTCCCGCACGCTGACCTGGTTCACGGAGCAGATCCTCTTGTAGATCCGGAAGAAGTTCTCCTCCGAGACGATCCCCACGGGCTGGACCACCACGAGCAGCGTCTGGTGGTCCTCGGCACACTGCATGTAATCCGGGACGCTCATTGTGAGGCCCCTGCCCGGAGAGACAAGAGAAGATGTTGAGGGGCACGCAGTCGTGTGGGCTGCTGTGGGGCGGGGGGCCCTGACGCCGACCCCGAAGTACACATGGACAGAGGAGTGTGGACAGGATTTCTGTGTTTAAAAAAAAAGAATCTGCCCTGGCCAGTACAGCTCAGTGGATTGAGCACGGGCCTGAGAACCAAAGGGTCACTGGTTTGATTCCCAGTCGGGGCACATGCCTGGGCTGCAGGCCAGGTCCCCAGTAGGGGGTGTGCTAGAGGCAACCACACATTGATGTTTCTCACCATCTCTTTCTCCTTCCCTTCCCCTCTCTCTAAAAATAAAATAAATAAAATCTTTTTTAAAAATTAAAATAAATAAAAATTTAAAAATTTTTAAAAAGACTCCCTGGCCTGCTAACAAACTCTGTTCCTGCCCAGGACGTAAGCATGTTCCTGTGCACATTACTTCATTTAAGCCTTTCAACACCCCCTCCATGTCACAAACGAAGCAATGGGGCCAGATCACAGAGGCCAGCGCAGAGGCAGCGTGTAAAGCCAAGCCCCTGCCCACCGCCCGCCCTGGAAAGGGTGGCTCCCTCCCGCCCGGCGCCTGCCGCTCCCTGCAGTGATTCTGATGAGTCTTTTCTGCAAAGAATCAAAACCAAATCAACTCTCCACAAAGAGGTGTGCCACCCTTGGGGGACGTCTCAAAATCCTAAGGGTTGGGGTTGGGGGAAGATCTGAGAGTTTTGTGCTTCTCAGAGGAGGTGTGAGTTTAAAAGAAACAGGAAAACATTTATCTAGTCTAAGCCTCCACTGTGCGGAGAAGGGAGGGGAGGCCCAGGGTTCATGAGCAAAAGGCCTTATTAACAAGTATCGCCTCACTGCAGCACCGAGCAAGCGCTGGGCAGTGCTGAGCGGATGAAGGGTCGGACCGGGAGGCCCAGGAGGACAAGGGCTACAAAAAAGACAGAGAGAAACCCACACGGCCCTGTCTCTGCCACACTGCACCACCACGCTGCGTCGAGTCACACGATACGTTTGCACTCAGAATTAATGCGTAACGGGTCCCAGAAACTGAGGACTTGGAATCCTGCTGGAATTCCAACCTTTGCCACCGTCTGTCCCGATTCAAGTGTGCGCTCAGCGGGCAATGTGCCGGGCACGGGGCTCTCCCAAACTCAGACCATTGTTCACACGTGCACGAGTCCCACACAGCCCCACCAGGGAGAAGACACCTACACCTGAGGTTGAATTAATAAAATCTAAAGTGACCGGACAGCCCACATTACTAGCAAAAAGGATGCTGCTGTCTCATGAGCAGCGGGGGGCCGAGAACCTGCGTGGCAAGCACCAAGTCCATCAGATCATCTCTGGCACTGGCCGTGGGTGAGCCACGTAGGGTCACTGAGGTTCAGTTTTCTGTTCCGTGAAAGGCTGCAGTTGAAACTACTGATGTATAAAGTCTCCTCGTTCACATGCTCGACGACCAGGGAGCACGTCCCCCGTACCAGGCTCTGTATGCATCCAGACGGCTCGCAGGTATGTTCCTGGGCAGAGGAAGTTCACACCGTAAAGCTGCTAATGCTCGCCAATTTGAGACACAGATTCAGTGCTATTCTGATTAGAACCCCTACCAGATTTTTCATGGAATGCAACAAGTTAATTTGTGGTCAAGAATAACCGAGAAACGACTGAAGAGCCACCACGGGGGAGGGGCATTTGTCCCAACGGATATGACTACTAAAGGGGTACAGGGTTTCTCTTCGGGGTGATCATTGTTCTGAAACTGACTGTGGTGATGGCCGCACTGCTCTGCGAATACACTAAATGCCGCTGAGTTGTGTATCTAGACGGTTTCTTCGAGGAAGCACGGGATGGATGAGACGGGCACTGACCCAGTGCTGGTGTCAGCGACTCACGCAGCACAAACACCAAACATCGAACATGTGTTTCTTCACCTCGCCGGTTCCTCCAAAAGCTGAACCACGTTACCACATGAGCAGCAATCTACTCCTAGCTACACGCCAGAGGGCCGGGAAACCCCCGTGGACACGGAAACTTGCACCGAAGGCTCCCAGCAGTATTACAGGTAACCCGGAGGAAGTGGGAGGGGCCGGAGCATCTGTGAACCCACCAGGGAGAAACAAAACGGGGTGCGTCCACACCAACAGGGGTGTCCAGGCTTTTGGCGTCTCTGTGCCACACTGGAAGAAGCAGAGTTGTCCTGGGCCGCACATTAAATATGCCTCGACAGGCCATCACAAAAAAAAACTCATCGTGTTTTAATTCACGATTTTGTGTGGGGCCGCATTCACAGCCACCCTGGGCTGCGGGCGGCCGCAGGCCGCACATGGGACACCCCTGGGCCCACTCAGCACGGCCAGGAACGGAGGACAGACAAGGCTACCACCTTGTGAACCTCAAAAATTCCGTGAAGGAAGCCAGGCAGCCACAGCCACAGGCGGTCCGACCCCACTGCTGGGAGCTGCCCAAAGCAGGCACATCCACGGGGACAGAGAGCCACTCCGTGGCCGGGCAGGGAGCGAAGGAGGCCGGCGGGCGCCCCTGTGAAGTGTCCCGCACATCCTGCGAGAGCAACGGTCCGCACAGCTGTGACTGGCCTGAAAGCCGTTCGCCTCCAACGGGTGGGCTTCCGGCATGGGGTCGACGAGTCGACACAACTGTCACCTGAAAACGACCTCCCTTGACAACTGTCCCCGATCGCAGTTCCCCACCAGGTAAGAAACGCTAACCACCCCCAGCGAGCCCTCCAGGAGTCTCCGGGCGGCCGAGGCCCCCCGATCCCGGCACCAGCTCTCCCGCGGCCGCACCGGCCCAACCGCAGCTTCCGGCCGTGGCGCCCCCTCCGTGCTGCCGGGTTCACGACCGGCGCCCCCCGGACCGCGCAGCGTCTGGGCCGCACGCGTCCACGCAGGGAGAGTCCGGGCAGGAGCCTCGGGCCAGCTCGGAGTTGACACTTGTCCCTGCACCTCACCGAGTGGACCGCACGGGGATCCCCGCAGGCGCCCGGCGCCCGCACCACCCAACTTGGTTGGTGCGACTTTTCGTCCAGAGGCGACTGAAGAGGAACCTCGACGGGACGGCCCCGGATCCAGGCGCTGGGGAGGCGGCGGCGGGCGGGAGCTGCAGCCCCGCTCCGAGGCCGGCCGGGCCCCAGCTCTCGCGCGGGTCCCCGGACCCCTGCACCCCGCCTTCCCGCCCGCAGACCCCGCTGGGCCCGGGGGCGTCGGCCGAGGCGAGGAAGCCGGAGGGGAAGGGCCGAACGCCGCGCTCTGAGGAAGCAGCGGCCGGGGCCCAAGGGGCGGCAGGTGTGCGCCGGGTGCTGGGCAGGTGCGGACACGGCCCCGGACAGGTGTGACCCGGGCCTGGCACAGGTGCAAAATGGGGCCCGACTGGGGCAGGTGGCCGGGGCAGGTGCGGGCGGAGGCGAGCCCCTCAGCTGGACCTGCTGCCCGGGGCCCATGCCAGCCGTCACACACGGACCGCCCTCCGGCGGCCGGGCCGCCCCCTGCCGGGAGCCCCCACTTTGCACTTACACAGCCGGGGGCCCTGGGCCCGGAGCAGAAGCCGGCGGGCGGGTGGGCGGGCGGGCGGCGAGGCCGAGCAGGTTCCGCGACCGCTCCGGCTCGGAGCTGCAGCTTCCGAGTGGCGGGTGGGAGGGGCGGGAGCGGGGTGGGCCGAGCCGGTACAGCTTCTGCGCATGCGCGGAGCCGCCCAGGCGCGTACTCCGTTCCGGGTCTTGGAAGACGCCGGGAGGGAGGGGGAGGAACGGCTGTGGGTCAGGGCGGACAGAGTAGGCGGGGAAGGAGAAAGGACTGGGAGGGAGAGGAGGGAGAAAGCGGTGTGTGTAACCGAACACCGGGGCTCCTGGCTTGCAGTGTCTGAGCCGGAGGAACCCAAAGCTTGTTGAGAGAAAACGTTTTTATTTTTACCTGTAACAATAAAGGAGCCTGGGAATTTTTTTCAAAGCTCTGCCCCCTGTAGGGAGGCTTAGCCATTGCTTCTACCCGCTAGGTAATTAATTAATTGTCGATGTATTTTTTGCGATTGACTCCGGATATGGTTGATTACATTTTTTTTTGTAGTTGGCTAAACTGATCCCATTGTGGTTCAGGTCAAGCCTCTCTGCAAAATGCTGGGCTACCTTTTACTATTTATCAAAAACAGCGTTTAATAAGCACCGCCCAGACCTTGAAAACTTTGTCCTATCTGACAGATGGAGGGACGTGGAGGGGCGGGAGGGGAGGCGGAGGCGCAGAGAAGCAGAGAACAGCTCTGGCTCCCGGGGCAGGCACCGAAGAAAGGACCTGTCCTGTGTCCCCCCCTTCCTTGTCCCTTAAGGCAAGGGGTCCCCTTCAACTTTGGGGACCCCAGCTGTTCAGCCACATCAAGGGTTCCGAGCATGGGACAGCCGACCTGCACTTCAGGGCCAAGGAGCCAAGCTTGCAATGTAGAGGAAGAAGCCATTTAAGGATTTAAACCCCTCTGTGTTAAAGAAATAAAAAGTTTACATACGTTCTTTGGAACACGCATCACATGTTTGGAAATACACACAGGAATTGTAAACAGTGGCATCTCCAGGGTGGGCTGAGAGAACAGAGGACCAGGAAGACTCGCCTTCCCTTTGTTGTGTGTGTGTGTGTGTGTGTGTGTGTGTGTGTGCGTGCGCGCATGTGTTTGAATTTGTTGTTTTTTACTGTATGCTCCATATGTATTTCTTTTTCAATTAAAAATATAAAGAAGGACAGAAGCGGTTCTCTCAGCAAATGCAGCAGCCGCGGAAAAAACATCTGAGCCATCACTTCGCTGTAAGCCAGCAAGCACTTATTGCCCCTCTGCTATGTGCCCAGTGCTGTCGTATGACTTATTTTATTATTCATATTTTTAATAAAATAATAATATGTTCTCCCTCATCCCTGCCCAGAGCCAGTGGAAAACCAACTGAGTTTTTATTGGATTGTTTTCCAAGGAGTAGGAATTCGTCATAAACAGAACACAACTTCAGGGCAAAACAAGGGGAGTGGTCTGCCAGCGCGCCCACCAGCCAGCCAGCAGGGTTCTCCAGGGCAGTGCGCAGGAGCTGAGAGAGGGTGCCCGCGGGGCTGCTCCGTGGTGGTGAGCGGGCACGTGACAGTCATCGAGCACAGAACACAGGCGTGGACGGAGGCCAGGCTTTAGGGAGGCCTGCGTGCTGGGAACAGAGCTCGAGGCTCAGCTCCCGTGTCTTCATCAAGACCGGGCGAGGCAGCTGTCCTTAGCGCCAGGGTCCCGAAAGGACACCACTTGGCTGGGGCCACTCAAGTGGCTGCTGCTATTTAGGGACTCTGGTCTGGGGCCATCTGACTCCATGGCCTGTGCTCTTTCCATAGTCCATTTTTGTTCCTAGTCTGTGTGTAAATGGATAAGACAAGCCATTTGGAAACAAGATTGAAAGCTGGCAAAGAAGACATGGCTATTTTTGTACAATGTCTCTGTACAGTGCACTCACTTATATTAATGTATTCTATTGCCTCAGCAAATCTGTGGGGAGGGAGGGAAGAGACTAATCTGCATTTTTACCAGTGAGAAAACTGAAGCTCAGAAAATGCAAGGGCTTGCTACCACCTCACAGCCATCAAACAAGGGCGTCCAGGCCAGCCCCAGGACGGCCTTGCCCCTGGGTTGCATGCTTATGGCAGCCTTAACATTTCCTGAGCATCTCCCCTGGATGCTGAGAATTCAAAGAACTCACCAAACCTGCTCTCAAGGAGTGTGTAGACAGCTAAAGTCGCGACGGAGCCTCTGAACCCGTCAGGCCCAACCTCACCCTCACTCCAAGCGCCCCTCTGCAAATGTCCTAAGAAGTTTGATGACATGGAGCCCTGTTAGAAAGCTCCACAGTAAAATGAGGCCGAGTCTGCCTCCCTGAAACTACCGACCATGCCGTCTCGAAGGCGAGGACCAGTGCCCAACGAGGCCTCATGGAATTGAAAATGGTCACCGGAACATGAGTCAAAGTGCAGGTGGGAGCGCCACTCCGTCACTACCCACTTCCGTCTTCATCCGCGCAGTGGGAGCGAGCCCTCCCCAGGGCTGTTACTGGTGTTCAGTAAAACCAGCGATGGGAGAGCCCTTTGGGACAGGATGAGACAGATCTAAGTTCCACCTCAGTTCTGTCCATGCTACTGTGGTGCGGCTTTGGGATAGGGCGACCGCATGTCTTGATTCGCCTGGGGCAATCCCATTTTATGACTGGCGTCCCAGCTAGCGAAGTCTGGTTGGGTGACATGATCACCCCACACTGGGCAAAACCCATCGCCTCCCTGCATTCCTGACCCCTTCCACGTCCGAGGGCGGGCTGTCTTCTACCACGAAGCCCACTCGGAACGTGTCCGTGGTGCCATGGCTCACCTGGGCTTTCTCGTTCCCAAGACGAAAGAGAGTCCTGTCTTTAACCACACTGATTGAGCACCACTAAGAACCAGCCGCGTGAGCAGGTCTTTCCCAGCTGTTCCCTCCAAGTAATACAGTCGTGGGACTACCATTCACTGGCAGTGAATGTGCAACGTCCCGGGCGCACATTTCTCATACAACCCCACAATGACCCTGTAAAGTAGGTTGTTCCAAGAGCAGGGACTTACACTCCTTTTCCCCCCTTCCTGAGTGTGGAATAATTGAGAAATAAGACGCAGGAACCAGGCCATGGATGTTTACAAGTCAGCGTTATTACCAATACTTCATTGGAGAGGGTGCTTTACATCTGGAGCCCAAAGTTTGGTTTTGGCTTACTCAATCCTTCACCTTAGAATTATGCAGACTCGAGTCTCAGCCAGAGCTGGATAACCACAGGCCTCCCCTCCATGGTCCAAAGTCACACAAGCTAATGAGGGACAAGGGTGGCATTCAACCCCAAAATAAGCACCAAAGCTCACTTTAAACCTCATAACCGCTCCGAAAATAACTCCTTTCAGACATGAATGCAAAGTGACGAAAGGGGCTCAGCTACGGAGCGGCTAGCCAGGCTTCCACCTCGCGCTTCCCAGTGTTCAATGCTGCTTTCGGAGATGGGAGCCTTCTCGAAGGTCCTTGGACTAAGATGGGCCGGTAGTACCTCCCTGGGCAAGTACCCTAGCCCACCAGACCTGAGTGTTAAAGAGGCGATAAGGTTGCAAAGGGGGGCACCACCGAGTGTCAGCCGGAACGTGGGCTCCTCGAGTGCGACTGGTCTCCGCGTTCCAGCGCCAGCACAAACTCCGACACAGAGTGCGCTCGGTGGAAGCACAGCGAATCAGCCCGCGCCGGGAAGGAACAAATCAATGAAACTCTGGAACCTGACTCAGGGGTCTGCCGCGGCGCCACAACGTGGGCTTCCAACTGGCCAATCACCGGCTTCATTCGCCCCCGGGACCCCGCCCATGCACGCCCCTCTGGATTCCCTCCAGCTGCGCAGAAATCCCGGAACATTGGATTACCGAGGTGGCCCGGAACAATGAGAGTGCGCATGCTCTAGAACAGGCAACGGCGAGGCGTCCCCTTCCCGCGGCGCCGGGGGTGGGGGAGAGCATTTGAAAGCGATTGGTTGGGAGACGAAGCCACGTCCCACCTCCCAACTAACTCCTCCCGCACAACGTAAGACTTATTTTGGCTGATGTCATCCCCACTACGACGCCCTACAAGACGAGACGAGACGGCCCATTCAGAAGCGCTGCACAGACAGGGAAAACAGATCCAGAGCGGCCGGAAGTGACGGAAATAGCGAGCGGAAGAAAAGAGGCCCCGCATCTGTTGCCCTGGAAACCGACCCCCTTGCCTGCGTGCTGTGTGCGTCAACAGCAGCTGTGGCTCGTGGGTGGCGTGCTGCGCGCGCCCGCGGCGGGCTCCCTGCGAGGGCAAGCTCCAGGGTAGGCAGGGACCTGCGCAGATCGCTCCTCCAGCCCCCTGGCCTCCTCCAGTGGGAGTCCTACCCTTACTACTTCTCTGCTCGGTTTTCAAGCTCCAGCTTCCGGATCGCAAAGAAGACCCGCGGTTCTTTTCTCATTTTCCTCTAAGCCATGCTCCTGCACTCGTCCTTGTCTTTTCTACATTGTTCCTTCAGAATGTCCAACTGGAGCATCCTGCTCCTTGACATTATGCCGAACTGGTGCAGGGCACTCCCTCCCATCTTCCCAGGTGGCTGTTGGCCTGCACAGAAGTGTGGGTGGTTGATGGTCTCTTCTTTTTACTTTGTTTTTATATTTCCTCATTTTTATTTAAAAGGCGTACGTACATTGATTTTATAATGAAAAAAATAGATCTTTTTTTTAAAAGACAAGTCCCTTGTCCTCAGAGAGCTTGTTAGCTTCTGGGGAACACGTTTTTTATTTATCTTTTTTTATATATAATTCCAAACAGAAAACTGACACTGGTAAAAAGAATTCCTATACACCCTTCATCCACATTCACCAATTATTTGCATTTTTGCATCACCTGTTCTAGTCGATAGCTAGGTATCCCAGTTACGTACTTCACAGCGGCTCTGTTCTCCCTGCCCAGCATCACCCCCTGCAATCTGGTGTATCTTTCTGGAGTATCCTTTCATCTGGAGCAGTTTCTCCGTCTTCCTTTTGTCTTTCATGACTTTAATGCGCTGGAAGAATGCGGGCCAGCTATTTTGTAGAACTTTACTCAATTCGAGTTTGTTTAGCGCTTTCTCGCGATTAGATGCAGGTTATGTAATTTTTGCAAACCATCACAGAAGCGATGTGAGTCCTTAATGCGTTATCTCAGGAGGCACAAGGTAGTTGGTTTGACCCATTTGTTTGTGATGTTAACTTTGATCACATAACTAACGTGCTGTCGGCCAAGTTTCTCCACTCTGAAGTGACTCGTTTTCCCCTTGTAATTGATGAGTGGATTTTTTGAAGCTACTCGAGATTATGTAAACAGCCACCAGACTTTCAGCAATGGTTTGAACATCTACAGATATCTCGAGAATTATTACCAACAAGCCTACACTGCCACTTACTATTTACATTTCAAACAATGCACAGGCACTATGGCTTTTTTTGGAAATAACGTGTGTTTACCCAACAGATAATAGATGATCAGTAAATATTATTAACTGTGTCATTTCCTTTATAAATTAATAAAGAGGGTCCCTGCTGCATGAAGTAAAATCAGAAGCACCAGGTTAATTTGCTATCCAGATCATTGTTTCTGTTAGTATCTACCTCAGTGCCTGTCACATATTGATAGTATTTTTTTAATTAACAAGGGAAAACATACACACCCAAGATACTATATCGAAAATATTGAAAAATTATAAATGTGAGCATCTAATACTTAAGAGTTCTCCCTAATGCATGGTAGTCACTTGTAGAACCAGAAAGCTTGTAAAGATAAGTTATAATATATCCAACTTAAGAAAATTGGATTTTACATTTTAAAATAAAGTTTAAATAAGAGAACTCAAAAAAAAATAATGCTGAAATGTGAGGAGCTGCAATCCCAGATGTGACCACCAGATGGCAGGACAAGCTAAGTAGATACTCGAGAAAAACAACCGTGAGCGTCTGGCCTGAATTAGGATCTCAATGCTTCAAATTGTGTCCAAAGCTTTGGGTTTTGTCATTTTGTCAGGGGAGTCTGGAAAACACACCCGGAGCTCTCAGGGTGTCGGGACAACAGCTCAGCCACTTACTCCACAGTGGTTCAGGAAAAGAACTAATATGAACTGTGCTTGAAACTTAAGTTTGCAGTAGTTTAAAAGTCATTAGAAAGAGAACGCTAAAGCAAGTCCAAGCAGTGAAAACGGCGCCTTGACTTCCCGCCGGACTCCAGCACACTGCCCGAGAACACGGGCCTGGAAAGGCGGGTTTCTGGGAGCAGGGCGGGCCTGGAAAGCAGCACCGCCCAGCCGAGGGGAGGGGCAGCCTCCTGCGAGTGCAGGCCGACGGCCTCACATCATCCTTTCCAGGTTGCCACGGGGGCAGCTAAGAAAAACCGTTCCTTACGAGCTGCCTCGTTAAAGTGCCTCCGACGATCTTTGAGGTCTTTGTTTTCCATCCCTGCCATTAAACGGGAGGACCTTCCTCTCCCATTTAAAAAAGTACCACTTTCGACGAGAAAACAAGAGTTTTGAAAGTCCTCGGTTTGGTGCGCTCCCCGTGCCAGCTCTGCTCTGGGGCACCTGGCCTGCTTGGGGGTCTGTGATGAAGGGAGGACCTCTGGGAGCCTTGGCGGGGTCCAGGGCCACGCTCTGGCTGCTCTGGGGCCCCTTTGCTTTGACTAGTAAGACACAGCTGCTGGTTTTGGAAGCTGTGGCCTGGGGCGGGGACTCTCGGGGGGCCTCCCCCGTCTCATGATCTGCTGGAAACGTGCCACAGCTCTGCTCTGCTCGGCGCTAGGACTGCTGCCTTTTTCTTTCCTGCCTGGATCCAAATGCTGCTCCAGCTCCCCCTAGTTGGTCTGTATGAATCCCCATGGCCCCCAAAAGATATTTGGGGGGCCCCAGAAAGGCCACCTTCAATAGGACGAGGGCTTCAGATGTGCTCCCTTTGGTTGCTGCCACTCTGAACATACGAAGCCAATTTAACTGCATCTTTCAAAAGGGTGAGTTGTGTGCCCTGTGGCCTGTCTCCTGCCTCCCGGCAGCCTCCCCTCCGGCCGAGGGGCCTCCTGGCTGAACCGCTAGGTTTCAGAAGGTCAGTCTCCCTGGGCCTCTGAGTTCTTACAGGGACCATTCTCTCCTCTGCCGGCCCATTGGGCAAAATTCTACTCATTCCTCCAATTCTAGTTCAAGCCCTGCACCCCTGCAAAGCCACCCCTGACTCCCCAAGCAGAGGGCGGCACCCCGTCCCGGGCTCCCCCATTGCCTCAGTGGTCAGACTTTCTACCCCGCGCTGCATGCTATGCTGGACTGTCCTCTTCTCCGACCCACTCCTGGTCCTGGGAGTCGGTCTCTAGCACGGGGACCAGCACCACGGAAGGTGGTTACATGAGTAAGGACAGACATGATCACGGGACACGGGCCACAGCCCAGGGGACCAGCCCTGGATAGGAAAGCCCAGGCTGGCAAGGCCGACGGAAAGACCCCAGGGCCTCGGGCATCAAGCAGCACGCTGCATAGGAGGCATGGTTCCTGCAAGCGTCGCTGACTTTATCGCACTGTGCAAAGAACAGCCACCACATACCCTGTGGCAGACAGGACTCTAGGGACTGTATGCACTGTCTCGTGTGTTAAGGCACTGTGTTTCCCCACGGAAAATCCCAGTGTCCACATGTGCTCTCAGAAACTTGACCAACCTCAGAGAATATCTGCCGTGGGGATAGAGTCTCCGTTCCCACCTCAGGGACAGTCCGGGAGCCCAGGAGATACTGCCGGTAACATCCAGAGTGGGGGTGACTCCCTTCACCCACACAACAAACCCGCGACACAGCTCCAGGCCTCAGCTACGTATCAGCTGTGACATTCCACAGAAGCCCGTACTTTTCGGCAAGTGAAACCAGACCCGGGGAATGACAGGCTCCAGAGTCCTTGCCCAGGGGAGGCGGCTGGAACGCTGTGGGCAACAGCAGAGCAGTTTGGGGCCCTAGGCAGCAGGCAGCTCGGGCTGGCCCCCCGCAGAGGAGACGAGGGACGCGAGCTCTGCGGTCACTCGGCCTGCGGGCGCATACGGGCGGCAGCGGATGGATCCTCTTCTGTCTCCCTTGGTCTCCCTCTCAGAATCAGTGAGTATGTCCTCGGGGGGGCGTCTTTAAAAAATGAAGCTGTAGCAGACTTCACCCCTTCGTGAAGGAAACAGCAGGCTAATTACGCGGTTTCCAAAAAAAGGATGTAAGAGAAAGAAGCAAATGTAAATTCCCTAGGAGGGATAATACAGAAAGGAGCCTGCAGAATGAACACAAAACGAAGCCGCGAGTTGTGTGTGTCTCCTGCGCCCCTGCGTCTCTAAAGACAACACTCAGTTGCCTTGTGTTGGTTCAGGAACCGCGCGCCAGGGTCAGTCTCTAGAATGTGACACCTGCCCCCCGTGCAACTCCAGGGGAGCCCCAGATGACATCACCAGATGAGCCCTACACAGCACTCAGCAGGACCCGGACCGAACACGCAGACCCGCTGCTTCGTTTCCAAGGTTGGGACCGTTTTTCCCGTCCAGTTAGAATCCCAGCTAGAGTTTTTCAGGTGTGCGAAAAGCATGCTGGGGAAAGCCGGTCTTCTGCGATGCCCTTTCTCTGTTTCTACTGTTCTTGGCGACGAGAAAGGGTTTGTGAGGGTTTTCACTTTCGGCTCTGACTCAGCTGATGCAACTCTGTGATTTCAATGCGGAAGAGATCAAAAGTTTCCCTTTTCAGAAAAAAAAAAGTTTCACTTTTCTTTTGACAGATCGATGTTACATCTAAATACGGGCTACTTCACCGAAATTTTCATGACCATTGCTCGGGCTCAGAAAACAAGTATTTTCATTAACATTTCTCAGAATATTAGTAGATACGGTAATATTTTAACTTGGCCAAAGGTCATTGGAATAAGCGATATGGCAGGTTTCCCCACTTCTTCTGAGCCTAGTGGGTTAAGGGGGCGCTCTGAACAAGGCTGACAGGAATGCACAGCAGTCACGTGCCGATTTGGGGTAGTGCTGCCCGGAAACTGAGGGCGTGAGTGAGCCGCCCGGGCTGATGGGGCTCAGTGGACTGAGCGCCAGCCTGCGAACCAGAAGGTCACGGGTTTGATTCCCGGTCCAGGCACAGGCCGGTATGCGGGCTGGGATCCCTGGTTGGGGGACATGAGCGAGGCAAACAATCGATGTTTCTCTCTCTCTCTCTCCTTCTCCCTCCCTTGCCCCCTCTCTCTAAAAAAAAAAAAAAGAGAAATCTTAGAACATGAAGGAGTCCGATGGCTGGGTAATAAATCATTCACCAAAGTAACTGGCTTCGCTTATTTTCTTTCTACAAAGTTGAAGGAAGACCTGCTGAACCGTTGGTTGATAAATCACTGACACCAGCGCTGACCCACGTGGCCGTCTGGTCTGGTCGCTGCCACAGTGCAGAGGCGCGCACACCAGCTCGATCCCGGGGGGCAAGCGCTCGGGCGCATGCGCACACAGAATCCGGCTCCGCAGCCAGGACCCATGCCCCACCTAGCGCTCTCGCGCAAGCAAGAAGTAAATGTTTTCGGGTCCGCTAAAAGTAACCTTAAAATGTTTATTTTATTCAAAGATTTATTTCCAATAAATTTCACCTTTATGTTATCAAAATTTAATACATTTATGATGTTTTGGCCAATTGTGTACCACTCGTAACTTAGTTGATAAATCAGTGAAGAAGAAAACATTCTAATGTTTAAAAGTCTATGGAGTCAGGAATTTCAGTTTTTGAAATGTCACTTAATCTAGCTATTTTCCCTGAGGGGGAGCTGGAGTTTGCCAGGCGGTGTGAGAAGGGGGATGGATGTGGCTTGAGGTTGAAGAAGAGCTCATACAGGTAGGTTCTCAGTGGGTTGGGATAATGTGGTATTCAGATTCCACTTGGACACATTGGAAAATAACGTTTTGTCTTAAAATGTCAGAAACTACGAATGTTGGCATTTGCATCCTTTCCAACTAGTGCTTCAGCTGCAAACACTTAGACACCAACCTAAAACCCACTTGAGACTCGGAAAGTCTTCAGGTCCAAGGTGTGGTACCCACCTCTCGGTGAATGGGGTTTCAGTCAGGATGGTGGTGCGGGGGGGGGGGTGGCGGGCAGTAAATTCAAGCTTCAACCTGTCCCTTCTGTTCAGAATCACAGCAATGAGGGAGAAATGTAAAAGAGGGACATTTAAAAATATGTAACGGCGCACACACACAACCCAGAGAAGCGATCCCCTCGACCAGAAACATAAGAGATGGGACTGAAGGGGGTGCAAGGTGGAGGGCAAGGGTCCTCTGCACTCGGCAGGGAAGGGTGGGAGGTCCACCCAGGAGGGGAGCTATATGAGAAGCACCCCGTTTCAGGCATGATGGGACATAAAACCAGGGGACAGTGTCCACCATCATGGCGGGACCCTCCCACTTGTGAAAGGGGACCAAGAACAGGTCCCCAGCAAACTAATAGACCGCATGTATTTTGAAATCTCCCCAAAACCTTTAAAATACGCACGATCATCCCCGTGGGAGGCAGCGAACGGCCTCAAAGATGCCGGCACCCTGATCCCCAAACCTGTGTATACGTGACTTTACACGGCACAGGGACTCTGCCCGCATGGTTGAACGAAGGACCTCACGCTGGGAAAGGCCCCGGATTGTCCAGGGTGGGCCCACTGCCAGTTCCCAGGAGGCTAACGCTGTAAAAGCAGGCGGGAGGGGCGGAGTCAGAGGAGGAGGTGGGTGAGGGAAACGGGTCAGAGAGAGAGCTGGAGCTGCTCCGTGACCGTGACCGTCTCTGCAGGAGGGGGACGGAGCCACGGGCCAGAAGCTGGAAAAGGCAGGGGACGGGTTGTGCCTTGCAGCCCCCAGAGGAAGCACAGCCTGGGTCTCACTCCGGTTTCAGCACTTCCATCTCCGGAATGGGGTGGGGGGTCGGGACCTGGTGTCGCTGAAGTGACTGAGTCCGTGGCGATTTGTCACAGCAGGGACAGCAAACTAACACAGCTCCCGTTTTACAGATGGGGTGGCCAAGGCTCACTGTGAGGCCCCCCAGTTAGTGAGGGGAGAGGCTGGCCGACTTCCACGACCACCTTGTCTCCCCGCCCCGCCTGGTGTGTGCGGGCCTGGGTGCTGGTGCTGGCCACTGCCAGGGCACCAGCGGAACACCCAGGAGCACGCCTGACCTGCTTGGTGGCTCCTGCCACCTCCCAGGGGAGGCGTTCTGTCCTGGCCGCAGCCCCCATGCTGCCTGCAGGGGCTGTCACACCGCCAGGCCATGCTGCCGCTCGGTGGCCTGCCAGGGTCTGTCTGCCTGCGAGGGCTGGAGTGCGGGCAAAGCTGAGTGGCGTTTCTCCTGCCTGGGGACTCAGGGCGAACTCCCAGCCCCTCCCCTGCCGGGCTGGAAGGCAGGAGGGGAGGGAGGGAGGGAGGAAGGAAGGAAGGAAGGAAGGAAGGAAGGAAGGAAGGAGGGGAGGGAGGAAGGAAG
>CM052544.1:122620153-122630569 GCA_028533065.1 Trachops cirrhosus
AGGAAGGAAGGGAAGGAACCAACCCTGACCAGTGTGGCTCAGGGAGTTGGGCATCAGCCCACAGAGCACAAGGTCATTGGTTCAACGCCCGGCCAGGGCACATGCCCGGACTGTGGGTTTGGTCCCTGGTCAGGGCGCTTTCGGGAGGCAACTGATCAATGTTTCTCTCCCCCTCTCTCTCCCTCCCTTCCCCGCTCTCTAAAATGAACACATAAAATGTTGGAAGGAAGGAAGGGAAAAAGAAAGACCACACAGAACTTGGGCTCCAAGATCGGCTTTGGACTCCAGCCTCCGGGAGCTCCGAGTCCTCCTTGGGGCGGGGGTGGGGGTAACCTCAGCCCTGGGAACAGTGTGTCCCCCAGATAAATCTGCTCACTCGGCGACGTGTCCGAGGCCTCGTGGTCAGGAAAAGTGGGTCAGCACGGGGTTTTTGTGTCTTTTTTCAAACAAGCACACTCACTCCCAGAGCTTTCTTTGGGCGCGAGGCCAAGCAAGCTTGGCCTTTTCCACGCTCCGCTGGCGGCTGTGTTCCTGCCGGTGGCCGGGGAAAACAGCCGTGCCCGTGGATTCGGGACACCAGGGCTGGGCCTGGCACCTGGGGGGCGACTCAGGCCGAGAGGGACCAGCCTCCCGTCACCACTGGAAAGAGAGTGGGGGGGCCTATTCACTTCCTGTCGCTGCCCTGATGAATTAACGCGAATGTAGAGGCTGCAAACCAGAGAGAGCTCTCCTCTGAGACGTCTGCAGCACGAGGCCCAGCGGTTCCAGGGAAGAACCGTTCTCCCGGCTCGCTGGGGCGGCCGGCGGAGAGCATGTCCCTGCAGCCCGAGGGCTGGGGCCCCACGTCGCGGCCAGGTCCAGCTTCCGCAGGCCGCCTCTCCCGCCCCAAAGCCGCGGTGCCCGGCTAGGTCCTCTCGCTGCAAGTCTCTCCTGTCCCTTCTGTTGTCGAATCCAACTCTTCTGCCCCTCTCTTCCTCTCGTTAAAAAAAAAAGATTTTATTTATTTTTAGAGAGAGGGGAAGGGAGGGGAGAAAGAAGGAAACTCCATCTGGAGACCTGGCCCACAATCCCGGCATGTGCTCTGACCTGAAATCGAACTGGCAGCTTTTGGGTTTGTGGGACGACACCCAAGCCACTGAGCCACACTGGTCAGGGCCTCCTCTTCCTCCTGTAATGGGTCCTGCACTTACCCTGAGCCCACCTGGATAATCCCCTTTGCCATGGAGGGCAGTACATTCATGGGTCTGGGACTGGGGCATGGGCCTCTTCGGGGACCACTTCTCAGCCCCCTGGGGAGGCGGCAGGCTCCAGCCCTGCGCAGAGGGACAGACCCAGCGACAAGACTACAGCCATCACCCAGAGAGCCCACCGCGGGCTGTCCGCATTCACTCCCGACCCGCACGCCGCCCTGTGTGGGCACATCGCCTCCGCCCACGCTCCAGGAGACAGGGCTCCGAGGAGGGCGGCACCGGGGTCACAGCTGGTGCGCTCTGAAGCCACTGTCAGATCTCAAGGACCAGAGGGGTCGCTGTGAGCCTACACTCAGCCGACAGTGCTATCTGACCGCGGCCGACTCACTCACCCGAGAGCCCGCAGCGGGCTGGCGCACGGAGCGAGCCAACATCCGTCGCTGCTCTCCCGTGGGCGGCTCCCAGCTGGGCTCCCAATGGGCCACTTCCCTGCTCCATGCTGCGCCCTCTCCTGGACCCCTCACATGCCCTGGCCACCCAGCCCGGTGGGCGCACCCTGGCTGGGTTTGGGGAACTCCCTCTTCCACCGGCCTGGGAGTGAGTTCCCAAGGGCAGGCATGACCCCGGTCTCCTTGACAACCCCAGCGTGGGCCTGAGCTGGGATGTCCCTGGGCTGAAACCACTTTTCCTACCCCCATGCCCTGGCCTTGCTGGCGTGCAGGGGGCCGTCGTGAGCTGGAGCCGGGAGACTCGGGGGTCGGGGGGAGCACACCACAGGGATGGGGTCTGTCCCAGTCTCGGGAGGTTCCCTGACCTCCGCTCTGTGGCCAGCGACACCCACCTGCACAGCTGTCGGCGGGGCTCAGTGAGTTAGCGCTGTGCTTGGTACGTGGGGATGACTGGGCGGAGTCAGCTGTTTCTGTTACTACCATTTTTAAGAGTTCAGAGCAGAACTGCGTCTGCCTCCCAGCTCGTCCCCCGGCGGCTGGGTGGCCTTGGGCACATGGCTCCACCTGGTGAGCCTCCTCATCGCCTGTGAAGTGGAGGCGGTGGCACTCACCTCGGGGCAGCATGAAGGTGCGACAGGGCCTGTAAGGAGCCCAGCACGAGGGAGCCCTGGCACCCAGTAGGTGCTCCCAGCGCTACTCCAGCGTCTTCCCACACGCTAACAGAGGCTGATTCATCCATCACAGCTCGAAGGTGACTGAGCCACACTTAACTCTTACGTCATTCAGTGAGCAATTCCTGGGGACCCACCAAGTGCCTGTGCCTGAGCTGGGCTCTGCGAGGGGGCCGAATGAATCGGGTCCAGGCCTGGCCCCCGGGAAGGGGGTAGAGGGGCACTTGGTCACCTCTGATGCCCTGGGGCCAGGGCTGCATGGAGGGGCCAAAACGGACAACCAACCAGGAGGCAGCATTGGCCCCCAGGTGGGGGAAGAAGGGTGAGGCTGGCAGGTGCATTCTGGGAGATGCAGCAGGAGCGAAGCAAGGAGAGCATGCCTCCTCCTCCTCCTCCCAGCCACTGGGAGTCAGACCTGCTCCTCTGGGGGAGACAGACCCCCAGACGGTGAGCCCCACTAAGGGCTTTGCGGAGGGTTCTCTTGGCTGCAGAAGAGAAGTACCCAGGCAACCAGGATATTGATTATATCACATGACAAGAGTTCAGGGGCAGGTCAGTTATTTTAGGGGCTCATCCATGTCATCCAGGGTCCAGGGGCCTCCCATCTTTGTGCTTGGCTGCTCTCTATGTGTCCGGTATCCCTCATGGCTGCTAGATGGTTGCAACAGCTCCAGCCATCACATATTTATCTATCAAATGCTGAAGCAGGAGAGAGAGGCTGCTCTGTCTCAGGTCTCTGTTTTTTTTTTTAATTGAAATATAATTCACCTAAATAAAATTTACCACTTAAAAAATGCACAACTCGGGAGTTTTTAGTATGTAAGCACTTCTAAGTGCACGACAGCTCAGTGGCATTAAGCACATTCCCACTGTCGTGCAGCCGTCACCAGCACCCACCTCCAGCATTTGCTTCCTTCTTCCTACACTGCAGCTCCGCTCATTAAACACCGACTCTCCGTTTCTGCTCCCCCTCAGCCCCCCGCAAACACCACTCTGCTTTCTGTTGTTGTGGATCTGGCCGCTTGAAGTCCCCCACCCGCCTCTGAAGACCTGTGACTACACCGGGCAGAACCGATCATGTAGGAGAGGCTCCCCGAGTTCATGAGAGTCGGCCGGCAGCCCTAACTCCGTCTGCAGCCTCCCGCCCCTTCCCACGTGACCTAGCATATCAGTGTATTCACGGGCTCCTGGGGCTCAGCCCGCCCCACCCCACCCTGCAGTGAGGGGGACGACTCGTCTGCACCTGGGGGGCACCTCCAGGCACCTAGGTGACGGGGCGTGCGCCCCGGAGGGCAGAGGGGGCTGCGGCCTCCACAGCCTGGGGCAAGGTGAATTGACGCTCTTAATACTTCCACTCCTGAGATAAATCGACCTGAGTCGATGTCTTTGATACAGATTCAGGAGCAAGCACACAAAGAAGTGTATTTCTGCGGAAAGTCCATCTCGGAGCCAGAGCCCTGTGTCCTTCTGCCTGGACGATGAGGGGCTCTCGTTCAAAGGCACGCGCTTCGCCTTGAAGATGGGAGCAGGTGGCTCTGAGGGCAGCCTGGCCGGTCGGCCTGCTGCGCTCAAAGCCGAATGTTGCGTTTGTCACCGACGGGTGATTGGAAGAAATGTTTCCATCCTCTGTAAAGCCTTACTTTTCTGATCTCTGCTTGACCCCTTGAAATGCACAGACTCTGGACGAGCCTTAAACTCGCCCGCCCGGGGCGCTGTGCATCTGTTTAAGTGAGTCTCATTCCCCGAGCGTTTACTGAGCACCTACTGTGTGCCAGGCCTGGCACCATGCACAGAGATGAGCAGCGGTCCCTGCCTTCCCAAGCTCAATTTGTGAAACGCACCGGGAAGGAATGGGGTGATGGGCACCCCAACTGCAGGGTTTTCAGGGTGCCCTCCTCCCTCTGGCCCGGTGTGATTCAGACCGTGTCTGTCTCCCTTCAGACGGAAAATCTCCAGTGTGCTCTCCTGGGAGGGGTGACAAGTGTTTTCTTTCAGACATGACATGGACTGGGACAGCCCGAGTCCCTACGCTGATCAGCGAGGGTTGACACAGTGGCCATATTTTTATTTATTTATTTTTAGAGAGGGGAAGGGAGGGAGAAAGAGAGGGAGAGAAACATCAATGTGTGGTTGCCTCACATGTACCCCCCACCGGGGACCTGGCCGGCAGGATGCCAAATGGGCAGTGGAGGAGCATGGAAAATTTTTCTTTATCTCTAAAGCCCCCTGTGACGGCAGCGTGGGCCTTTCCATTGCAGTCAGGCAGGAGAAGGGACGCAGGCACTGGGCGCGCTGGGCCAAGAGACACAGAATCAAGCCTGGGAGTGAGTCCGGAAAAAGGCATGGAGGCAGTCGAGGACACTCGGCCACATCCGGCGGAGCCGTGCTGGGAAGAAGCCAGGTTTCAGAGGCAGTGAGCCCCGACGTTGGTCTTGCCTCTGCCTGGTCTCCATTCTGCGACTGCGGGCCGCCACGTGACCGCCCTGAGCCTCGGCGTGGCCATCCGCAGGATGCGGCCGGTGCCGGCGGAGGACCGCCGTCTGGGAAACAGCACGGCAGTAGGTGGGGCATCGGCTGGGCACGTGCGCGGGGCGCAGGCGCAGGGGTGTCCACGGCTGCGTCTCCAGTGAGTGCGCATTATCCCCGTTTCACAGGGGAGGCGACCGAGGCCCAACAAAGTGAAGGAACGTACCCAAGGAAATGGCAGGACGAGAGCAACGGGAGGGGGTCGGCGAGCAGCTCTGACACAGGCCGGGAGGGCCTCGCCGCGCCTGCACCGGCACCAGTAACACCGCCCTGAACGTTGTCGCGCATACCGCCTTTCCCGAATCTCAGACGGTTTCCCTGGAGACAGTCGCACAGGAAGGGCCGCTGGACCAAAGGCAAGGCCCCTGCAGGCCCCCCGCGGCGCCGCGCTTGCCGGACCCACACGCCGCATTCGCTCAGGAGCAGTGCTCTGGCTCGTCATCCTCCACTCACCAGACCCACCGGAAACTGCCACGACGGCTTCTGATCGGCCAGCAGAAGCTCCCACGAGGGCGCGAGGGCGCCCACACCGAGCCGACGAGATTCCAGGCCGTGAAGGAGGCCTGAGGCATCTCCACGGTATTCCAAGCTTCTTCCAGACCACGCGGGAGGACACAGAACCGGAGGACACGGGCACTGGACGGCCCTGACTCCAAGGGGTGACCGTGCCCTCTCTGACCCTGGTGGGCTTTCCCTGGCAGTGCCCACTTTGTCAGCCGTAGTTATGTGAATGCTTGCTTGCTGCTTAAAAATTAAAGAATTCCCAAGAGGCTTCTTACAAAAAAAATCTTGCTCAAAATATCTCTTAAAAAAAAAAGCAAAGATTCCCATGAAGGCTAAACTGTTATCATGTAAGAAATGTAAATTTGACTTCCAGCCAAGATGGAGGCATAGTTAGATACACTTTGCCTCCTCCCACAACCAAAAGAAGAACAACAACAAATTTAAAAACAAAAAACAACCAGAACTGCCAGAAAATCTAACTGTATGGAAGTCTGACAACCAAGGAGTTAAAGAAGAAACATTCACTCAGACCAGTAGGAGGGGCAGAGACGGGCAGCTGGGCAGAGAGGACTTGTGGCAAGGTAGCAGCTGGCGGAGTGGGCGGTCCCACATTTGTGGGTGGATAAACCAGGAGGAACAACTGGGGAGCGAGACAGACCACGCAACCCAGGTTCCAGCACCAGGAAATAAAGCCTCAAAACCTCTGACTGTAAAAACCTGTGGGGGTTGCGGTGGCAGGAGAAACTCCCAGCCCCACAGGAGAGTTTGTTGGAGAGACCCACAGGGCCCCAGGACATACACAAAAACACCCACCGGGGGCTCAATTTGCTTGTGGGGAGGGGGGAAGGGACTGAAATCTGGCACAGAGCTGAACAAGCTGCACTATACCCTCTCGGACCCTCCCCCAAAGGCAGCACCACAACGTAGCAACACGGGTTGCCCCGCCCTGGTGAACACCTAAGGCTCCGCCCCTTACTACGCAACAGGTGCACTGAGACAAAGACATATGACCCCAACGGAAAGAACAGATCAAAGCTCTAGAAAAAATACAACTGACAAAGAGATAGCTAGCCTATTGGATGCAGAGTTGAAAACATGGGTAATCAGGATGCTCACAGAATTGGTTGAGTATGGTCACAAAATAGAGGAAGAAGTGAAGGCTATGAAAAGTGAAATAAAGGAAAATATACAGGGACCCAACAGTGACAGGAAGGGAACTGGGACTCAAATCAATGATTTCTAGCAGTAGGAAGGAATAAACATTCAACCAGAACAGAATGAAGAAATACAAATTCAAAAAAATGAGGAGAGACTTAGGAACCTCCAGGACATCTTTAAAGGTTCCAACATCCGAATCACAAGGGTGCCAGAAGGAGAAGAGGAAGAGCAAGAAGTTGAAAACTTATTTGAAAAAATAATGAAGGATAACTTTCCCAACCTGGCAAAGGAAATAGACTTCCAGGAAGTCCAGGAAGCTCAGAGAGTCCCAAAGAAGTTGGACCCAAGGAAGCACACACCAAGGCACATCATAATTACATTAGCCAAGGTAAAAATGAAGGAGAGAATCCTAGAAGCAGCAAGAGATAAGGGGACAGTCACCTACAAAGGAGTTCCCATCAGACTGTCAGCTGATTTCTCAAAAGATACCTTGCAGGCAAGAAGGGTCTGGAAAGAAGTATTCCAAGTCATGAAAGACAAGGACCTACATCCCAGATTGCTCTATCCTGCAAAGCTTTCATTTAGAATGGAAGGGCAGATAAAGTACTTGCCAGATAAGGTCAAGTTAAAGTTAAGGTCAAGTTAAGGACCAAGCCCTCAATGTATGAAATGTTAAAGGAATTTATCTAAGAAAAAGAAGATCAAATATATGAACAGTAAAATGACAACAAACTCACAACAATCAACAACTGAACCTTAAAAAAACAAAAACAAAAACAACCTAAGCAAACCACTAGGACAGGAACAGGAACTGAGTCACAGAAATGGAGATCCCTTGGAGGGTTATCATGGGGAGGAGGAGGGGGAGAGAGGGGGAAAAGGTACAGAGAATAAGCAGCATAGATGGTAGGCACAAAACAGACAGGGGGAGGTAAGAACAGTGTGGGAAATGGAGAAGCCAAAGAACTTACACGTACAACCCAGGGACATGAACCAAGGGAGGGAATGCTGGTGGGAGGGAGAGGGCACAGGAGAATGAAGGGGGCGGAGAAATGTGCACATGATCGGCGGAACTCGAGGCAAACCCCTCTAACCTGAGAAGTGCGTGGGCTGCAGCCGGGGTCTCGCTGGGCCGCGTCCGTGGCGCTGGCCCACGCCCAGCTGTGGGCCCCAGGCTGTGAATCAACCAGGCAAGCACACTCGGCCCCTCTCCCCTTCCTGGGGGAGTAAGGATCGGATCGCGGTGGCTGGTCCCGGTAGGGTACCAATGTCACTCGTCATCGCAGCCGGGAGACCTTTGAAAGTGAAAGGGGCCTGGCCGGGTGGGTCAGTGGTTGGAGCCTCGTCCCACACACCAGAGGGTTGTGGGTTTGACCCCTGGCCGGGGCGCATGCAGGAGGCAACCAGTCGATGTTTCTCTCCATCTGCCTCTGTCTCAAATCAATAAAAACACGTCCTCAGGTGAGGATGAAGTGAAAGGGAAAGGGATTTGGTAATAATCACTGACACGGAAGGTGTGAACCAGGGCTCCTGCAGACCCTGAGCTGCTTAGCCACGGGGAAGATGCAAGCGGCTGCATGGACAGACGGACAGACGGTCAGTCACTGTGAGGCCTGGGCCAGGGGCTGGGCGGCGCCGCTTCACGGGGGCTGGGTGGGTCCTCACCGGGGCCGCTGTTCCTCCTCTGTGTCTGGGCCAGGGGCCAGGAAAGCCGGAGCAGCCGGCCTGATGCCACACAGACCAGCAACCCCCAAATGAGCAACAGAGACCAAAGTGCTCCAGAGGTCACCCGTGGGGTCAGCGAAGGCAGGACCGGACAGGTCTGGGGGAGCCGGAGTCCCCGGGGGCCTGGGAGCTGGTCCCTGGATCTGAGGGTGAGGGCTCTGCAAACACCTCCCACCTGGGCTGAGGCCAGTTCCCTGAGCTGGGCAGCTGGGGCGGGTGGCCCTCAGAGGAGGCTGACGTGAGTGGGAACCGGGGGCTCCTACAACCTCTCCTGCAGGGGAACCTGGGAGTGAAAGCAGCAGCAGCCCTCGGGGCCCTCAGCGGGATGGACCCCGGGTCCCTGCCCCGTGCCGCCCCGGGCCAGCCCGCACACCGGGCTGCTCTGAGCGTCTCTCCTGCCACCAACCCAGACCCAGGGACGTGCCGAGGGCTGATCAGGGACACAACGAGGTCTTCGCTGGAACAGCCACCGTCACGGGGAGTGACCGGAGGGCCGTGGGGACTCGTTCAGCAGGCTCTGCCAGGGGAGGAGTCTGGCCATGTGGGCAACACGTGACTGCCCGGGACGAGTCCCCACTTACTTCTGCCCTAATCACCGATGGGTGGAACAAAGAGTCTTGCGGTTTGTGACTCAAAAGCCAAACCCTGTGAGCCTGAGGGCCTGGGAGCATGGGATCACCGGTGCCAGCCCTACATCAAAGCCGGGTCCTGAAGCCCTTCCCACCAGGCAGCTGGGCCCTGGCCGTCTCCCCTTTGCGGCCCCACCACGGCCGCGACCGGGGCTGCCCTTCTCCCCTAGCCTACGGCTCACTCCGATGGCGCCGGGTGGCAGGGTGCCCAGCGATCAAGCCCGGAGCTCAGGGGCGGCTCCTCCCGCCCAGAGCGCCCTCCCCTCTCCTGAGGCGGGTCCTCTACGGCCAAGCTCAGCAGGAGAGTTCTGGGGGGGGTGGGGGGGCAGGACCATGGACATGCGCGAGGTTCTACCTCCTCTGCCTTTTACATATTTGCATTTTCTTGGGTTTTTTTTATACTCAAAAAGTGTTGCTTTGTGAAAAAGAAAAAACGGTGGTGGTGATGATGATGATGTCAAGCTAGGTCCCTGGGAAACACCACCCCCCGCCCCCGGCCATCTTGGTCTCTTCCTCTGCCAGGGCCTCCAGGCCCCGCTGCTGAACCTTTCCTCCAGGACACTGCCCACAGTCTGTGACCTCGGCATTGCCGTCCTGGCGTGTATGGCATCTCCAACCCCCGCTGGCTCCGTGCGAGGCGACCCGGGACCCTTTCTTCTTCTGTTTTAATCGCCTTCGTCATGTAATTTCACACAACAAAAGACATCCATCGTGAGCGCGCAGTTTAATTGGTTTCGGCACGCACACACACACACACCCTGTGACCAACCACCGCCCGGAACCCCTCGGCAATGCCGCCCGCGCTGTGCTGAGTCTGGCCTCTCCCTGGCATGGGCTTTGATGTTCCTCCTGGGCGCTGTGGGCGTCAGCAGCCCCTTTTTTTACTGTGTGGACGGGCCACCATTTGCTACACAGGCCCCCGTCCCTGGGCACTCGGGCGGTTTCCGAGGAGCCAAGCCGGTGTGCGGGTTTGCCGACGGGCTCCGCACGCACGCCGGCCTTTGCCTCTTCGGGTCCCGCACCGGGAATGCGACTGCTGGGCTGCTCGGAAGCACAGACCGAGCTTTCTGAGGACTGCCGGCCTGCCTTCCACGGCGTCTGCCCCCCGGAACCTGGTCTGCGGCAGCTGCCGCACGTGCCAAAGCTGGCGCCCCTGGCGCAGCCCCGCCCGGTGCCCCGGTGAGTGGGGGGATGAGCACAGTCCGCTTCCGCTATTCTGTTCTCACGTCCAAATCCATGCTGCTTCGCTTCCACTTCTCGGGTTTTTAAAAAAGCACTCCTTTTAGCTCTGGCTGGTTTGGCTCAGTGGACTGAGTGCAGGCCTGTGAACCAAACCATCACCGGTTCGATTCCCAGTCAGGGCACACGCCTGGGCTGCAGGCCAGGTCCCCAGTATAGGGTGTGCTAGAGGCAACCACACATTGATGTATCTCTCTCTTTCTCCCTCCCTTCCCCATCTCTCTAAAATAAATAAATAAAATCTTTAAAAAAAAACCCCAACAAGATTTTTTTTAAGATTTTATTTTTATTATTTATCTTCAGAGGGGAAGGGAAGGAGAGAGGG
>CM052544.1:122630669-122652043 GCA_028533065.1 Trachops cirrhosus
ATGTATGGTTGCTTCCTGTGCATTCCCTGCTGGGAACTGGCCTGCAACCCAGGCATGTGCCCTGACTGGGAATCGAACCGTGATTTCTCGGTTCACAGGCCCACGCTTAATCCACTAAGCTACACCAGCCAGGGCCAAGATTTTTTAAAATAAATTAAAATAAATTAAACTCCTTTGTTATATGGTGTTGGGGGAGGGGGTGGGTGGAGGTGGAGGAGGGCATGGGGGGATAAATGATAATGAAAAAATACAATAAAATGCTTAAAAAGCAAATGGTGTCGGGAAACTGAGTCTCCCCCTGCCAGACGCTAACGTGGGGCGCACCTGCCGCTGTCCACAAAAGCGAACCCCAGGGCCTGAGCTGAAGCCGTAACCTCTGAGAAGGGAACGGGGGAGCCCCTGGTCGTGTGTCTGGCAGTGGCTTCTTGGACATAGCTCCTAAAGCAGGGGCGACTGCTTTAGGTCAGAGACACACGGGGGAAGGGTCCTCAGGAACCTGTATAAAGGACCCATGAACAAAGACGGGGGGCAGGGGGACAGGATTGAATGAGGGAGGCGGGGGTGGGTCGGGTGGAGGAGAGCGATGGGGTAACGGGGACAACGGTAACGGAACAGCAATAAAGAAGAAAGAAAACGGACACACCGGAGGAGAGCAAACTCGAAACGCGAGTGCATCGAAGGACACGGCAGCGGAGCGACAGGCAGGACGGAGTGGGAGTGGGGACTTGCAAACCATGCATCGGAGAGTGCGTCAGCACCCAGAACGGAGAGCTCCCACCGGTCAGCTGCAGAAAAGCCAACGACTGACTCCTGCCGGGCAAAGGGCTCCACGGGCATTTCTCGAAAGAAGACGTGCAAATGGCCAACGAGCCCGTGAAGCTACGTTCAGCCTCACTGAGCATTGCGGAGATCGGGTCCAAAACACAAGGACATGTCCCTTCTTACCCATTAGGACCGATGTTGTCCAAACCCAGGAAACGAGTGTGGCCCAGGACGGGGGGCAGTCGGAACCCTCTCGTGCTGCGGGCGGGGACGCTACCGCGCTGCAGCCGCCGTAGAGAAGTCTGCAGTCCCCCCCAAATCAAACACGATTGTCATCTGGTCCAACAGCATCACTTCTGGGTGTGTGCTCAAAAGACGCGAAAGCAGGGACTCAAACAGGCATTTGCACACCCACATGCACACCAGCGATGTTCACCACGGTCTAAAGGTGGAAGGACGGATGAACACTTTGCAGCCTACCTGCACACCGAAGTGTTATTCAGCCCTAAAAAGTAAGTCTGACAGGTGCTAGAACACGGATGAGCCCGAGGACACCGCGTGACGGGATGGAAGCCAGGCGCAGCAGGACAGATACCGTTATGACCGCCCTCACACGAGGGGCCCTAAGCGGCCAGACTCGCAGACAGAGGGCAGGCCGGCGGCTGCGGGGAGCCGGTGTGGGCGGAGCGGAGCGGAGCAAGGAGTCGGTGGTTAGCGGGGACAGAGTCTCAGTCCGGGAAGACAAAGACGTTCCGGAGACGGACGGTGGTGACTGGGTGTGAGTGTACTTACTGCCACGGAACTGTACACCTAAAACTGGTGTCAAAGGTAAACTTTACGGTGTGTGTATCTGCCATGATAAAAACATATTTAGAAATCATCTACCAGGCTCTGGCCAGGCAGCTGAGTTGCCCAGAACACCGCCCCGATACACCAAGGTACGGCTTTGATCCCCAGTCAGGGCACGTGCAAGAATGAGCTGACGATGCGTCAGTCAGCGGGACAACAGGCTGATGCTTCCCTCTAGTGCTCTCCTTCCCTCTCTCTAAAATCAATACATTAAAACAATTCACATCATCTACCAGCTCTTCTCACTTTCCTGCTGATATCTCTGCACGGACTTCCCACCGCCCTGTCCCGGACCACAGACTCTGGACGGCCCGCCCCCCCACTCCCTCCCCCCCGACGCCAGCCGGTGACCCCCCCAGCAGCACCACCAGCCGCCTGCTGCTGGCAGCCGTCAGGACGGTGGGCTCGGTTTGCCCCTCATTATCCCCGAATTCAGGCCACCGTCTGTAACCTCAGCCTGGCATAGCTGTTTTTACAATTTGTATAATCGTGGGCTGCAGAGCTAAATGATCATTAAATATTTATTAAGCACTTCTGGCCACCCAAAGCTAATGAGATGTAGCTTCAGCTCTTGAGAGTCTTCCTTCCCCATCCCATCCCAAATTCATCTCAGCTTAAAGCACTCCTCCTTCGTGGCTGTGGGCTTCGCTCGCCAGGCTTCTCAGCGACCGGGAGTCAGGTGTTCGCCTTGTGCAGGTGGAGAGGCCGAGGAGCAGCCTCGGGAAGCCGGGAGGAAGCCGGTGAGAGCCACGTTTAGGTCATTCTCATGGCCCGGCTACCCCTCCTCTCAGGCAGTAGGGTGGCCTAGCTTATCACGATGGGCTTCTTTTATTTTTTTAAAAGATTTGATTTATTTACTTTTAGAGGGAGGGGAAGGGAGGGAGAAAGAGATGGAGAGACATTAGTGTGTGCTTGCCTCTCGAGCGCCCCCAACTGGAGACCAGCCTGAGACCCCAGAATGTGCCCTGACTGGGAATCAAACCCGTGGCCTTTCGGTTTGCGGGCCGGCACTCAGTCCACTGAGCCACACCAGCCAGGGCTAGCTTTTATTTTTTTTCTTGTTTACACTGTAAGTGCCAAATACTGTGCTACGTGCTAGCCCGGTGGGAGAAGCTTGTGAGCAAATGGAACACGATGTCCTAAGTCAAAGGCTCCCAGGGGCCCAGCGGCAGAGGAAACAGACACGGCAGACAGGTGCTCGAAGGGGCCCTGGCAAGCCCGAGAGCACGTGACTGCCCTCGAGGGGGCCGGCCCTGCCATGAGGCCCTGTGGGGTCTGCAACGCCTCCCTGTCCCGCTCTGTGAGTTAGATTTAGAAGGGGAATCTCTGCAATTCTCAACGTGGGGAGCTTTGCCAGTTGCTAGTTATTACCTAACCCAGCCACTCTGCCTAAAGCTCGCCTCCCACCCCACGCAGTCACGCACTCAGCTGGGATCTCCACCAGTGTCCAGTGGTACACATGGACCTGCGGCTCCAACGGACACTCGTCACTGCAGAAGAAGACACGTCTGCACGTCCAACCCCTTGGTGTCTGCGCTGTGCCCTGCCAGCGCCCCTGACCGGAGCGCGGGCCCCCTGGAGAGCCTGCCCTCGCGTGCGTGCGGGGCCGGGTCGGACAGAGCAGTGCACCAGAGGCAGCTCACAGGGCTTCCGAAGGTCGGAGGGCCTCCAGTGCGGGGCCCTCCACACCTCGCTGGGCCAGCTCCGCCGCGCAGACCGAGCCCCCGCTGCTGGCGCCGTCACAACGCTCTGCAAGGGCCACTGCATCGGTGAAGTCCGCCCGGCCTGGGACACGCTCCGACACGGAACCGGCTCCCCGGCCCCTGCTCGCTGATGAGCAGCAGGACCGTTCCGCGGTTCCGAGCGGCCAGGCAGCAGGACAGGACTCTGCAGCCGGGAGACGCGGGCCCACGGTTCTCTCAGTGAGCAAACATCACCCACACCGGGCTTCACAGCTGTTCCCCGGGCACGCTGGGCTCTGACTCCAATTAGGAGTTCACAGGGTCAGTCTTGAGAAGGCTCATCCTCCTCTTACTCGCCAGGCAGGCTCCTCAAGGGAGTGCACAGTAGGACTCCAGGCAGGTCAGGACTGATGGCCTTAGGCAGGCGGGGGCTGTTTCCACGACATAGAGGCTCAGATGGCTGGGGCAGGTTGGGTTCTCCGCTGGCTGGTATCCTCCCCACCTATCCCATTCTAATCTCTGCTTCCCCCCAGCAATAGCCTGATTTCACAGGAAAGACCTGCAGGCAGGACTTCAGCTTATCTTGCAATCAGGCATCAGGTAGGATCAAGGTAGGTGCGCCCTTAGCCCTGTCAGCCCGGAGGCTACACAAGATAAAGAATGCTTCCGGCCAGGCAGGACCGGGTTTGATCTGAAAGTTTAAAGCCCAGAGCTTTCCATTTTCTCCGAAACCTCCCCAGTGCCAGCAGAAGCCAGCCCACATCCCACAGGCTCCGTCCTCCCCCCGATGGTCCCTCGGCGGCCTGCCCTTCAGCGAGCACTGGACCCGGGCCAGGACAGGTGAGGGTGTAGCTGACCGCTCCGCCAGGGTGTGCTGCCAGGGAGGCCGGCTCCGCGTGCCACACGGCCAAGCCGGAGAACCAGCTCGGCAGTCCCATTTTCCTGGGCCTGTTGCCCAGGACCACGTCCGTACGTTTCACGGCTCAATCCCTGAAAGCAGAAACTGCTCTGGGTATTTCAGAAAGGGATTTAGTGCCCAGAACTGACTTCAAGGTGTTGGGAGCACTGCAGGAGCAGGAGGGAAAAGGCGCTCTGAAGGAAACGGCAGGGAGATGCTACCCTGAGCTCAGGAAGCCGCTCCTGACCCCGGCTCGGAGCCCAGCAGCCCGCACTGGCCGCGGCTGGAGGGGCTGCTGCTGAGCAGAAACCCAGGGAGGTGCAGCCACTCCAGCCACCACTGTGCCCGCCCCCACACTCCCCAGCCTGCCCGGCCGCCAAAGCCTTCACACAGCAGACGAACAAGACTGTTCCTGCAACGTCTCACCACTTCCCCAGGTCAGAACTGAACCGGAAGTCAGCTGGCAGGGGTCCTGGGAAGCGTGGTTCACCGGAGACTCAGACACAGGAGGGAGCAAGGACGAGCCCTGCAGAAGCACCAGAAGCCCCGGGCACACCTGCCGGGGGCCGTGGACGTGAAGCCGGCCAACAGAACGGCGTAGGCGTACATCGCGCTTTTCCGGTGCAGCGAAGCTGCCAGAGGGCAACGATGCTCCCACTGTCTTAGGTTTGAAGCTGGGTTCTTTTTTTAAGGTTATTTCTTCTTTTATTTTTAGAGAGGGAGAGAGAGAGGGAGAGAAATGTGTGTGGTTGCCTCTCTTGTGCCCCCAACAGGGGACCTGGCCGGCAACCCAGGCATGTGCCCTTACTGGGAATCGAACCAGTGACCCTTTGGTTTGTAGGCCGGCACTCAGTCCACTGAGCCACACCAGCCAGGGCTGGTTTCTTTTTTAAAAAAATGGTGAGGGCCTTCCCTCTTTTCTGAAGATTTCCTTCTTTGCCCCTCTCCGAACGTCCCACATTGACTGCTGGTAAACACCCCTGCCAAGCCCGCAACCTGAGCTCCTCGTCCCCTTGGGCCCCCTCCCCGTCCAGACGCCTCCCGCCTGCCCCCAGACGTGCTGAAAGAAAAGAGCAGACCTCACACAAACCAGCGACCAGCTAGAGAAACAAAACACCCAACACCGACTTCACAGGGTGTCAGTGACGCGGCTTGTTTCTCGCGGGGACGCAGGGCCGTCTGTGAAGGTGGTTTTGTCCAGCAGCTTCTTGCTCTTGCCTTTGCTGAACTTCCCCACCGTCTGAACCGAGGCAGTGGGGCGGGGAGCCAGTGAGTCACCATCACGGGGCCGCAGGTGGGCTTTCAAGTGGGATCCACTGCCCCACTTCAGAACCCCCTGGCTCTCCACTGCTCTCAGAGCAAAGGCCACACTTCCTGCCTGAGCTGGGCCTGCCTACCCTGCTCGGGCATCTCCCTGGGCCTCCGCCTCCCTGACCGAACTCCAGCCACACTGGCCTGTGATTTGCAAAGGCACCTTCCTCTGCAGGCGCCCATCTCACAGGCTGTTCCGTTCTGGGCGCTCACCTCCCCCAGGCTTTCTGTGCGGTCGGCGCCTTTCCCACTTCAGATCTGAGCTTCAAGATCATTCTCGGAGGGGCTGCCCTATGGCTCGCAGTGTTGGCGCTTCATAGCATTTATCATAGGAGAGTCTATTCTTCTGTCCCCCTTGAACGGGAAAGCAAGGTCTGGGAGAACACGGCAGTATCTTTGTGCCGACCAGTGCCTGGCCTGTATCTGGTGCTGTTATTCGGGCCAAGACCTGGGGCCACAGTGGTGAGGATGGACTGTCCTTGCGCTCTTGGCCTTCCCTTTCTCGTGGTTGAGCACACAGCAGGCGCTGAGGTTACTGGGTCCTTATGGCGGCAGGGAGATGTGAAAAGGCTTGTGCACTCCAAACCTCAGTAATCTGGGACGTTTGCAACCTGACCCAGGGCCCCCCAGGAAGACTGGAGAGAGCTGTACTTTCCAGAACCCGCCGAACTTGTAGGAACGGGGGTGTACGACCTGTGGCCCATAGTTTACACAACACTGTAAAGTTACTCAAAACATGGAGATTCGTTTTGTTCTGTTAGTGTATTCAATGTGTGGCCCAGGACAACTCTTCTCCCAGTGGCCCAGGGGCGCTGGAAGGGTGGACGCCCCGCAGCCCACCAGGTGCACGGTCTATGTTTTCTAATCCCTGCCCGAGTGACAGACAGAACTGAGATCAGAAGGGTTGAAACAGGGTGCACTTGGGGTTTTCCAAACTCTCTTCTCGGGGACTCTGAGGTCAAAGTTGATTTGGGCGACAAGACCACTTGTCAGCGGGAACACTGAGACCTCACGCAGAATGCAGGGCGCTCTGCAGGTGACGGGGGCTTTCCTGCTCGTCGCCTCTGAGGCTCGCTCGGAGTCGTGAGGGCGGCGGTGCGGGGCACGGCGTCACAGACAGGGCGGGAACTCAGGCCTCTCGGTGCCGGGCACTCTCGAGTCTCGAGACCCAGGATGTGTGTGGCCGCCCGTCTCTGCACAGGAGGGGCAGCGGCGCAGGGAGCACGGCCTTGCCTGGGGCCACGCTGCGAGGGACGCGTAGTCTTCTTGTTGACCTCTGCAGCACTCCATCCCGTTCGTCAGGTCCTCCTCCCAGGACAGCTGTCTTCCACGGGCTTGAGGGACACCCACTCTCCTCTTAGTGCCCACTGCTTTCCAGTCTCCTTCTGGATTTCCCTTCTCCATCTTGAGACACTGGAGGACCCCAGCACGTGGCCCTCAGGTCATTCTACTCTCTCTACACCCTCCTCCTAGATACACTCATCCAGGTCCATGTTTTGTTGTTTTCTTTAAAGATTTTTATTTATTTTGAGAGAGGGGAAGGGGAGGGAGAGAAACATCAATGTGTGGTTGCCTCTTACATGCCCCCTACTGGGGACCTGGCCCACAACCCAGACATGTGCCCCGACTGGGAATCCAGCTGGCGCCCCTTCCCTTCACAGTCCCGCACTCAATCCCGAGCCATGCCAGCCAGGCCGGGGCTGTGGTTTTAACGGCCATCTCGACAACGCTGGCTTCTCCATTCACTGCTCCAGCGGAACCCCAGGCTCCGCTCCGAGGTGGACCTCTCTATCTTTACCACTCCCTGCTCCACTCTTCACCATCGACAGCCAGAGGGTTTCTCTGAAAATTTAAGACAAATCCTATCATCCCTCAACCTCTCCTTCAGCCCTCACACACCTGGGCGGGGCCCTGGGCCCCACACCCCGGCCATTGGAGTCTCCCTGGACCTGCCCCAGGGCCTTTGCACGTGCCCTTCCTTCCCCCAGCAAGCGCTTTCTCAGACTCCACTGCCCGTCTCCCTCCCCACTCCTCTGTTCTTCCGTTGCTTTATTTTCCTTCATGGTATTTTTAATAAAGATTTTATTGATCTTTAAATAAAATCTGTAAATAAAATATATTTATCTGAAATAAAGAGAGGAAGGGAGAAAAAGAGGGGGAGAAACATCGTTGTGAGAATGACACATGGGTCAGCAGCCTGTTGCAGGCCCCTAATCGGCGACCTGGCCCCGCGACCCAAGCATGTGACCCGACTGGGAAACGAATGTGACACTCTGGTTCGCAGGCCGGCGTTCAATCCACTGCGCCACACCAGCCAGGGCTCCTTCGTGGTATTTATCAGCACTAATTTGCTTGCCAGTTTCTTCCCTGTCTTCCCTCTGGAACGCGCCTTCAGGAAAGCGTTCCTCTTTGCTCACTATCGCATCCCCAGTCCCTGCACAGAGAAGGCACCCCATTCTCATTCACTGAATGACAAGACCCGCCTCCTGGAAGAACTCTTAACCACTGTTCACCTCCTCTGAACAGGACCAGGCCTCTCTCGGGTTCCTGCCACCACCCCAGCCAGGTGACAGCGAGCCCCACCCCTCCGTTCGGGACGCCTCCAGCGCTCCCGCCGGTTTCCCCGGCTCCTTCCGCGCAGCCGTGGGGGCGCGCGGCATCTTGGGGCTTGTAGTCCGCCCCCGGAAGGACGGATTCCCGCCTCCACGGCCGCGCCTCCCCGGCACTACAACTCCCACGAGGCAGCGGAACGCCGCTCCCGTACCGACCGGCCACCTAGCAGCAGGTCCCGGCTGCCGCCGCTGGGGGCGGGGCACAAAGATGGCGGACTTGGTCGTGGGCAGAGACAAGTGCGGGGAGCAGCGCATCGTGTCGCTGCCCCTGTCCCGCATCCGGGTCATCATGAAGAGCTCCCCCGAGGTGTCCAGCATCAACCAGGAGGCGCTCATGCTCACGGCTAAGGCTACGGTGAGGCGGGGGCAGTGCGGGGAGAAGTGAGGAGCGGGGCGCGAGGGTGGGGACCACCGGGACCAGTCGCGCTGCGCAGTTCTCTTGGGCCCGCGCGCCGCCGGCTCCCTTTCACGGGCTCGCGCCTGCGCGCCCTTGCGCAATTCGCCTTACTTCCCTTCCACGCCACGCGCGCCCAAGCTCCCCGGCTTCATCCTTTACTTGGCCCCACCCTGCCCGCGCCGCTCCCGTCCTCCCTCGCGCGCCCCTCGCGCCGCCCACTTCGCGCTGCTCCCGCGTTCCTCCGCGCGCCGTCCCGTCCTCCCTCGCGCGGGGGTCACCTGGGCAACGGCACGGACTGGCGCGCTGCCGCTGTCCCTCTTGCCGCGTCACCAATCTTTGGACACCCCCGGCCCCCCGCCCCCCAAGCCTGCCCCCTTTCCTCGCGTTCGGCCCGTTTCGTGGTCTCGGGCCCCGACTCCCCAAGCGGTCCAGTGAGGGTTTCCTCAGGAGGTCCGGCCCGTGATGCCGTGGGTCGCCCCACCTCTCCCCGATGTCCCAGCGGGGCATCCGAGGCTGGAAGTAATTCCAGGGACCCAAGCTGTACGGCCTGCGAGATAACTGTGGCTCTTCCGATTCGGGCTCGACGGTGGGGGAACAGCCCCGCCCCGTTCTTACGGCGGGCCGGGGTGAAGCAGCCGCCTCAGCTGCTGGAGCCTTTCCCTAGATGTGCTTTCCAGCTCCTCCTCGTTCAGCACGCGCTGTTCCCACCGTGTGTTGGACCCGAGCTCAGGGGAGTGGGCAGTCTCAGGTTCTTGCCTGCTTAGTGCCGGAGCCGTGCTTTCTCCGAGTCCAGGAAAATAACTGCCGTTCAGCACGTGATGTGGGGTCCGTGTGCGTGCCGGTACCGTTTCGGCTGCAAGTACGCAGGAACTAAGGCTGATGCCTCGGACACTCCTCCACTCCCTCGCTAACCACACTAGATGGAGTTTGAGAGAGAGGCCCAGCCCAGGTTGTTGCTTTAGGGAAGGTGTTTGGGCAAAATAGGAAACGGGGTACAGTGTGAGCTTCCGGACGTGGACTACTTTTAGGGAACCACCGAAGACAAAGTCTTCCCGAGCCAAACAGTTTTTGAATGGTCTCTGCCCCACCCCCCCGCTTTTTAACTGTACAGACTGGTCATTAAACATTTTGATTCATTGTTTAGTTTTCAATGTTTTAAGTGAAAAATCAAAACTAAACTCTAGGGAAATGCCTGCTTCCTGCCAGTTTTGACGCTCTTGGCTTCTTTCTGGCCTCGCGTATCTCCTTTCTCCTGTGATGCCTGTGATTTGAGAAGCGGAGAGAATCTGCAGTCATCCAAACTTAATGCCGTCTAAGCATTTGAGCTCTATGGTGAGTTTTCAGAGCACACCTTTCACTTGGCCTTCCGGTTTGTTACAGGAGCTCTTTGTTCAGTACCTGGCCGCCCACTCCTACAGACACGGCAGTGGGAAGGAGAAGAAAGCGCTCACTTACAACGACTTGTCCCATACTGCAGAGGAGTCGGAGACTTTCCAGTTTCTTGCAGGTACTTAGTTTTTGAAACATTCTGGTTTAAAATTGCTTATTTCAAGCTTTTCTCCCCTGCTCTCACCGACATAAACATTTGGCTGCTCTAGGTGCCGGAGTTAAGCGTGGCCTGGCACAGTTTTGCCTGTTGAGTGTGTTTGTAACGTGGCTCACCCGGAAGGATCGTGTGGCCGACACCCGGCCCAGGGGTGTTGGCTGGCCGGTGAGCCTGGCGGACCCGCCCCCTCAGGCCCCTCCTGCCACTGAAGGGAAGCTTGGGCTGGTAGACTTGGCCCCAGAAACAGAAACTACTTGTTGTGGAACAAGCGGTGTGGCCGGGGCTAAACAGAGCTCAGTCTGCCCCCGGGGCCGGCCCGCCCGTCTCAGGTAGGTTGGGCGGGCTGCTCACAGGCCGGCCCGCACGCAGAAGCGGCAGCTGGTTCACAGTGACGTGGAAACAGGTCTTCCGAATTCGGCCGGAGGTCGTCCAGAGGACCCAGAGTCTGACTTTGTGTTGTTTCGGAGCCTGTTCCAGAGGTCAGAGCACGAGCCAGGACAGTTCTGAAATGTTGCTATGTTCATGGCCTACCACAGGCAATCGCTAATGCTAGCTTTATGTTTTTAAGATATATTACCAAAGAAGATATTAGCTAGTAAGTATCTGAAAATGCTTAAGGAGAAGAGAGAAGAAGACGAGGAGGAGGATGACGACAACAGTGATGACAGTGACGATGATGAAGCGGAGTCCTGACCCTAAAACGGCAGCTTCAAAGAGTCGGCCTGGTGAGGACCCTCCCGGAGCAGCACCACGGTTGTCTTTTCACTGATTTTTAGAGAGAGGAAAGGAGGGAGGGGGAGAGAGGAGAGCGAGACACGGACTTGCGGCTGCGCCGGCTGCGGCTTGTCGGTGCCCTGCCTGGACCAGCGCCGCTGCTTTCAAGCACGCACAGCACTGCGCGATGTTAGCCCCACTTTTCGGACTCAATGCACCGCGCTCTTTCCCGGCTGGGATGGAGCGTCCGCTGCACCCGCACCGCCGGCGGCGGAGGAAAGTGGCCGGCCGCGCTGTGGTTGGAGGGCGGCGAGGAAGAGCCGCCTGCAGGCAGCCCGCGTGCAGCCCGCGCTGTGGCTGCGGAGACGGCTGGCTGAACTTCTCACGCGGGCGGGTTTGGAAGAGCTTCTAAATGTCAGTCACGTGAAAGCCACTAGATCCGGCGCTAGCTAAAAATGTGTGTTGTGTTTTGTTACTTTGTACATAGTATCTTACATGCAGTTTTGTATTTCAAAAAAACTTGTTAGAATATTTGCCCAAATACTGCATTTTTGACTGTAAGGACATTTTTCATTAAAAGTTGTCTGTATATTTACAGTAAAGTGCTCTGCGGGTCGAATTTTGTTGTGATCCGTCTGTTGTGATGCCTTGTTAGCACCTCAGACCTTTTTGAAATTTAAAATAAGCATTTCTAGCACTTTTATTCCCAGAGAAAAATTTCAAGTCAAGTCATAAATCCAGAAAGAAGGACCGCCTCTGCTGAGCATGTGCCGCTCAGAGAGAAGTTCGGGGCGCTGTGCGCTTTGCAGCTCTGGCCCGTTTGCCATTCCTCCTTCTGGGCCTTCGGCAATGGCTGCTGCTCCCCACAGGAGAAAACCATAAGTCCTGTATTTTTTCTTTTAAGATTCTATTTCCTTATTTTTAGAGAGGGGAAGGGAGGAAGAGAAACCTCAGTGTGTGGTTGTCTCTCACACCACCCCCCTGGGGACCTGGCCTGCAACCCAGGCCTGTGTCCTCACTGGGAATCGAACTGACAACCCTTTGGTTTGCGGGCTGTCCTCGGCCCACTGAGCCACAACAGCCAGGGCGCGTTTTTTCACATCGGGTGGATTTTCAGTCTGTTGGTCGTGTACACAAACCATCAGCTCCACCACCCCAAACATCCCACCGTACCCACTGGGAGTTAGTCCTTTCCCCTGTTCTCAGGCACCCACTCACGTTTTCTGTCTCTCCTTTTTTAAATTTTAAAATAAAAATTTAAAGTCTACTTTTTGGTGTACACCTCTGAGTTCTGAGAAACGCAGAGTCATGTAATCGCCACAGTTAAGACAGAACAGCCTTATCGCCTCCCCCCAGATTTCCCAACGGTCGGACTCGTTCCTGCCCTGCACCTTGGCAGCCGCCGGGCCACTTCTTTGTGCCCCTGCAGTGGGGCCTGCAGCCCACAGCCGCTCGGCCCCGCCGCTGCGTGGGAGCGGCCGGGATGCACCGACAGGGGCGAGCGTGGCTGTGCGGGAGGGGATTGAACTCTGGATCAGACACCCCGGACCCAGAGTTTGAACTCTGTGTTTCCATGGGTCTGAAACACTTTTTAAATCTTCAACCACTTCAGAATGGAAAAACCATTCTCACCTTACGGGCCGCACAGAGACACAGCAGGCCCGCAGACCGTGCTTTGCGGACCCGTCTTCCCAGTGGCCCGTGAGTGGCACCGGGGAGCAGGCAGCCTGAGGCGGCTCTCCCACTCTGCGCGGTGCCTCTGAGCACCATGCTGCTGGGGGTGGCACCGCCCGTCCCTTTCCACTGCTGAGCGGGGGTGCGTCGCGTGGACGTGCCATCGTTTATCCGGCCCCCAGGGGGATCGTTCCCAGTGTGGGTGGTTTCTGGTTTTGACGGCTACAAGTACAGCCCTATGAACACGCACCTACAGAAAACAAAGCCTTGGCCTGCTTCATGAACAGTGTCCATCGTGGGTATGTCCAGCTATTTCTTGCTTTTCTTAATCCCGCTCGCCTTTCCCTTCCCAACACCAGGCCGCAAACCCCGGGTACGGTCAGCTCTGACTCCCACGCCACGTGGGGCTCAGGGCTTTGTGCTGCCCGGGGCTCAGCTGGACGGTTTTCTGCCTCGTCCGGCCCCAGGGCTGCTAAGGTGGGAGCACCCAGCTCACCTGGAGATGTCTGTTCCCCTGCATCCGGTCCGTCCTGCGGTTCTCATTCCCAAACCCCAGATGCTCCGGGGTGACGCCTGGCTCTGCAGCGCGCGCTGTTCGGGGGCGGGCCCAGCGCTTGCAGAGTGGGGCCCTCGACGTCTGTCGGGGGCAGCGCGCTCCTGCCTGGGGAGCCTTGGGTCCTGACCTGTGTGGAAGGAGGCGCTCCTGCCTGGGGAGCCTGGGGTGCTGACCTGTGCAGAAGGAGGCGCTCCTGCCTGGGGAGCCTGGGGTGCTGACCTGTGCGGAAGGAGGCGCCCACTGCCTGGGGAGCCTGGGGTCCTGACCTGTGCGGAAGGAGGCCCCCAAACGCGCGAGTAACTGAAGATCCTGGGGAGAGGCCGCTGTAAATACGAGGAATTTTATTTCATTTTTTGCTGACATACTATGAGGCAAAACAAAATTGACACCATACAAAATAACTTTATAAAATATCATTCACATCATATTTTATCAGATTTACAGCATTCTGTGCATGTTAAGGGTTATGTAAAGGAGGTGAAAAAACACTATGCCAAACTTTTAGTATTAGTTTATATACACACAGTAAGAAACAAAACAAATAACTGTTAGGGTTTCCATGAATTTATTGCAAAAATAGTGCAAACTACTTAACCTAGTAAGCTGTAAAACAAACTCGAAAGGACCCAGCTAAGCTCAAACACGATAGATGCTCAGTGTCTCAGCCTTCGGCTTTCTGCACCGGTTCGCCTTTCGTGGGGAAGACCACTCCCACCCGCCCCGTGCGGGGAGTGCTGGGGAACGGAGACGGGGCGGCCGCCCTCGGCAGAGAGCAGCGCCCCGCCGCCTGATGCCAGCCTTCCTTTGGGCTCAGGCTGCTGACTCGGGGGCAACTGTGGGAGGTGTGTTGAGAACTACGATGCCACGGTGTTGGAGTGTGACCTTAGAAACGAGCTGCCCAACCTCTCGGTGGCATGGAGAAAGGAGTCGAGAAAGCAGCAGGGACAGAGAGGACTGGGAACATCTGTCGCCTGCTGATACCCATGGTGCCTCGTCCTGGCTGTGTCTGGGCGAAGTGTTCTGGTGGGCACCCTCTGAACCAGGTAGCGGAGTTGAAACAGAAAGGGCACTGTA
Organism: Trachops cirrhosus; assembly: GCA_028533065.1. NCBI lineage: Eukaryota > Metazoa > Chordata > Mammalia > Chiroptera > Phyllostomidae > Trachops > Trachops cirrhosus. The sequence continues at coordinate 122,644,745 of CM052544.1, forward strand.
CCCTGACAAGGGTAATTTAGGAATTCCTTTCAACAGTCTATTGGGGTCCAAAAAGCATATCTCTAAACCAAGCAATAAGAGCAAAACAAAAGGCTACGCACAAAAGCAAACGGAACGAAATGCAGCATGTTCAGGTTCTTTGTCTTGAGGTACCTATAGAAATTTAACGACCTGCCCCAAAGCACTCGTTAGCCAAGAAACCAGACGCTTCCTGGGAGCCAACCGGAGGGCGTTCTCACTACCGAGAAAGTGCAGCAAGGCCCGTCTGTATATGCAGCATGCCAGAGGATGACCCGCTCCGTACAGAGCACAGCTTAAGGACCGGCCTGGTGGGAGTGTCAAGTGGAAACTGAAACTAGAATCATCCCACTGTTTTTGAGATCCTGCAGCAAAAAGCCTCCCCACTCAACTTTCAAAGTTTTGCCACTAAGGAATGTTGGTTCTCTTGTAAAATTCAGAAATCTCTTTAAAATAGTAAAACTATATACTACAGGAAAGATCCTGAAGTTTTATTTCTTATTGGTATAAAATCAAATTCTTAAGACTCCAAAATATTGCGTTACCTCCAAAGAATTGAGTTAAAAAAGACCGCCAGAGTAGGAGACGTCTAGAATTGTAAACTGCCAAATACAAAGGCCTGGAAAACCGGCCCCCAGCTCCCCCTGCCTGTCACCTGCGGGCCCGCAGGCGCCCTGGGGCCCACCCTGGGGCCCGCCCTCGGCCCCCTGCCCTCGCGCCCCCGCCAGGTCCGGAGGGTGAAGCCCACTGTGCGCTTGCTGCTTACAACACAAACTCACGTGCCAGAGGAAGAGGGGCCCGAATGGCGACAAAAGCAGTGACAAGGACGCGGACTCGGTTTTGGCCGCCCCTCACTGGCACCAGAGACGAAGCGGGAGCTGCGGGTACACCCACAGAAGAGTCTGGAACTTGTCTGCGAAAGGGTGAACTTTCTCGCGAACGTACTGCGCTCCTTTTCACAAGAAGGCAGCTGGGGTTCCGATGGCGGCGGAGGCGGGCTGGGGGTCTCTACCGAACGCCTCGGCCAACTGGGCTTTCTCCTGCCTGCAATCTAAAATGTTGGATTTATACTGATTTTTTCAATGCATTAGGATTCAACACAAAAGGCACAAAATAAATAAAACTATTATTAAATAAACGGAAATTATGAATTCAAGCTTCACGTGGAGTTATAGCTGTTTGGTTACTTTTTCCAATTTGATTTGACAGACTTCGTAAATAGCACCCAACTGTTGAACTGAGGTAGATCCGCATTGTAAAGAAAGCTGGGTCCCCTCCGTCGTGTGTCTGAACTTAAGATGCTTTTACCGAAACCAGAACTCGCTCAGTCGTGTGCAGAAGCGATGCCGAGAGGCGCACTGCCCGAAGAAAGCGCGGCGCACGAACGGGTCTGGGGGGAAGGAAGGTTCGGGCCCCAGTCGTCTCTCCATCAGCCGGGAATACACCTCACACTGGGGGGAGAAAGTTGCAAACACGTAAAAAGAACCCTGAAAAAGTCTCAAGACTTTCAGAACAGGTCTTGTTGACGGACTGGCTGCCACAGAAACGCACAATGGTCCTCTCCATCACGAAGCGGCAACAGCCAGTGCGGGGAGACGGCAGGGGCGGGGGGCAGGGGAGAGAGGGAGAGATATGTATCACCAAAAGTTTCCCTTTGTAACTCCAGAGAAAAGACTTGCTGAATTAGGGTCCAGCATCCTGATCTGGACAGTTTACCCTCACTCTGCCTCATGTTTTTGCATACTCTGAAACTTACAAACTGAACATCGGATTAAGGCTTAATAGGAAGTGGCATCACCACCTGGCGCCATGCGCGCGCTGGCCAGCCTCCACGCACACAGAACGGCAGGAAACGAAGACAAGGACGTGAAGCCTCAGAATCGAACTCGGCAGGTACTGTGATTTGATAATTAAGCTTACAATTCATGTAGCAAATGCGTTACACAGAGAGGCCAACGGATACAAACACTAGTTTATACAGGAACTGTCGACTTACAAAACAGCACTGCACGGTTTCTATTGCAAGCACGAGCCGCCGAGCCGCCCGGGACGGGCCCTTGCAGGTGCGCAGCTTCTTAGAAAAGGGTAAACTTGACATGGTTGTAATACATTTTGATTCAAAATGTCTTCTAAAATGTTGCGTTGTGGGGGGAAATTAAGAAGGGGCAAGATCTACCTAGGTAACTTTTGAATTCATTTTTGGTTCTTTTTCAATTATTTTATAAAAATAAAATAAAACTAGAAAAGTTGATAAAACTCAGGGGGCAAACCCCTCATACATAGTAGGTAAGTAATATGAAGTGTACCAGAGGTAAGAAAATTCTGGATTTAGACGCTACATTCTTTTCTTGTATTTAATGAGTAATTAGCCACTTCGTTACACAGAAACGTACAATTATTCTCTTAAAACTTTAAAAAGTAAAAACTCACTTGCCTCTACAGTTATAAAACATGAGTCCACATCTTCAACAACCACAATGAAACCCACTATCCAACCCGGGACTCGAGTTTCAGTTTAGTGCTAACTACGTACTTCCAGGGCGTCAGTCGGGTGCGGGGTGGGCTCTGAACAGGAACCCGGACTGCGGACGTGTGGCGTCCCTCGAGGTGGGCGCCTCCAAGGGAGGGCGGGGGGCTCTGGGTGAGGGGAGGGCCTAGAGGAGCTGCCAGAGGTGGGGGCTTCTCTACACATGTGCGAAATAAGTAACATCGGGTCATCTCTCCAACTTCAAGCCGATAAAATCATCCCGTGACGCGGAAGGGTGCTTTGTAATGAGACCGTCAGCCAAGAAAAGCGCTCACTGCCTGGCCCAAAAAACTGAGAGGCACAGACTGCGTTTTAGAGACGCCGAAACTGGGGTCCTCTGCTCGGCCCGAGGTGCCACCAGACCCAAGAGTGCCATCGCCACGTCTCACACAAGAACAGCACCACCGAGAGCTTTCCCACGCGTGGACAGACAGAGGGGGCGGGCAGCCCCGACTGCCGAGGACTTCACGCACCGCAAAGACGGGATGCCAGCTCCTTTGAAAGACGCCAACTCCGTGACACGAGACACTTGTGTTGCGTGACTGGACAAAGTCACCAGGCTCTGCTTATGGCCACGGCCAGTGCCTGCCTACGGGGTCGGCCTTCCTGGGCGCGGGAGGGGCCACGCTGCCAGCACCTCGCACTTCTGACACGGGCCGGGGCACGCGATCACAGCCCACGGTGTCGGAGGCTGAGGGGCAGAGGTCGTGTCAGTGGCGGGAGGCCGGTGACTGCCTCGTGGGACGTGAGGGCTCACTCGCCAGTGAAGAGGCAGCCCCAGTGGGGCTCCGAGAGGGCGCTGAGGCCCGGGCCACAAAGGCACGGAGGCCAAGGCCGGTCTTCTGGAGCACGGGCCGCCTGGCCCCTCGGGCCGTCCCCACCGCCCCCAGCCCACGAGCCGAGCGCTGCACCCCTGGCCCGGGGGCAGGGGCTGTTCTCGGGACCCACGGATGCACGGTGTCAGGGCCTCACAGATTCAGAAGGTGCTGCGCGAGGCCGGCCCCCACGCCCAGCTCCTAGGGTCACTTGCAGGAGACAGTGTTTGGTGTTTTGGCTTCCAGGCTGCGCTGCCTAAATGCAAGGGGGTTGGAGACGCGCTGATCCAGCCCCCTGGGCCCCCGGAAAGGGGGTGGGGCGGGGTGAGGGCTCAACCCTTCGGTCACACCACTCAGAAGCAGTCAAGGATCTCACACGGCCAAGAGTTTCCACGGCGAGCAGTACGAGAGACACGCTAAGGAAAGCGCCGGTGACCCTCAGTTCCCTGGGTCCCTCGCTGCCTCTCACGGACACAAGCGTGGCGGTGGGGCCCACTCTGGACTCTGGGGACATGCGTACAGGAGGCCAAGGGGCGGATCTGAGCTCCTCAGCCCTGCTGGGCAGTGTCCCCGACACACCCGGGGCGGGACCCTGGCTGAGAAGGAGGCCAAGCCCGAGGGCCCCCGCAGACAGGGGCACACCCCTGCGCGGCCCTGCTTCCTGGGGTGGGCAGCGCGAGGGCAGGGGCACAGCACTCTGAGGAAGACCGCCAAGGACACGGCTCTTTCGGAAGGAAAGCGCGCCGTGGGGCAGGAGAAGCGTCGCAGCTCCAAACAGCAGGGCGAGAGGCAGCGACTCCCACGTCCTGATCCCCGCGGATCCCCGCCGGTCCCAAGCCCGTGAGCGCCCAGCAGGGGAGCAGGGCCCTCACCCAGACGCCTGTCATCGCGAGACCGCCTGCCTGCCCCGTCACAACTAACAAACCAAGGGAGGGTTCGCTCTTCTGAGGACTCAAGAACGTCAGGACCCAAGGAAAAGATGTGGGGGCGGCAGAGGGGGGCCCGCAGCAGCAGCGTGTGGGCGGGCCGCATTCCCGGCAGCAAAGGGACCAATCGAGAAGGGGCACTTCTGCTGGCGGGCCCCAGGTGAGTGTCACGCAGGAGGGATGGGAATGCGAGGCCTGAGGTCTAAGGTCAGGTGTGCCCGCACCGCCGTCCAAGCCCTGCGGCCGCTTTGGATGGGTGCTCTGCGGGAGTCGGTGTTCGCGCACCCGGGTGAGTTCACGGGGGGCGCACAAAGGGAGGAGGGGGCGGAGGGGGCCACGTCCACCCACCTGAGCGGGAGGCAGGAGACCAAGCGCGCCCGGCCACAGACAGGGCCCGAGGGGCCCAGCCAGCGGCTGGCTCCCGCTCGGCCACGGCCCCTGCGCTCCCGCCGCGTTCCTGCTGGCCGCTGACATCCTAAACCCGGAGCTGGGCAGCCCCGAGGAGGGACCGCCCGCGGGTCACAGTATGGCACACAGATTTTCAAGCCAGCGCGGAACAGAGAGATGTTCACAATTCAGTTTATTCGGGCAGCATTTGGCTATTTTCAGTGTGGACAGCTACGCTTAAGAACAAACACGAATCTACTGAGAATTCAGAGGTAGCCTTTGTCTGCATCTCCTTTTTTAAACTAAAAGGTATTTAGAAACCACCTTCTGCAGTGATTTGGCTAAGCCATACATTCACCGGAGACAGTAACACGGCAAAGCGCATCCAGAGAAGCACTGAGGGCCCCGCACCGCGTCGACCTGGCACTGCCGGGCGCCCAGGCGGTGGGGCGTGCTGCAGAACCCTGCGTGTGGCTGAGCCCGGGTGTCCTGGCCACGGACAGGACCGCTCACCGGGTCGGGCAGGCACCACCGAGCTAGCCAACGTCGCAGGCGTAAGGAAGCCGCGTTGCACTGTGGGTCTCTCCACGCCGGCGACAGTCTGACTCAACAGCGACCTCGTGGCCTCAAAACGACAGCTCTGCACACGGGCCGCCCACGTGCTTGCTCTGCAGGCAGGCAGGTGCTGGACGGAGCCAGAAGAAAATGCTCTCGGGAGTCGTGGCGAGTAAGGAGGCGTCAAACGCACCGGAAAAGGGCTCCAGGGCGCCCAATTCACCCTCTTAACTGGGGACTTGCAGACTGCAGGGGCGGCACACGCCCGTCCGCAGGCCGCACACTGCCTCGTAGGAACACGCGCGGAGGGGCTGATCTGTCCTTCGCGAACGGGCCGACGCCCACGGCGCTGCCCCGTCGCCCTGTTCACAGCCCTCCCAGCAAGCACAGCAGGTGCAAGGTCGGGCGGAATTTAAAGAGGGGGTTGTCAGAATCAGTGCAATTATCTGGAGTCGAAAATTTCCGTACGAAAGAGAGTCAGCAGTGCGTGTGACGCGGACCGCCGGGGACAAAGCCACGTGCGGTGGCTGCACTGACAATCGCCGCGGCGGGTGGAGGGGCTGATCTTGGGTTACTTTGGGGAAGGGTTTAAAATCTAAATAAAACAGTTGCATTCTGCAAGTGAGGCGTGCGAACACCGAGGAAGCTTCTCTATTGTACATTCCTTTTCTCGTGAGCGTGAGGACGAGTCAGAGGGAGGTCACAGGGAAATGGCTATGGCTTGTCTGGGCCACTGGGATTGTCCACTGTCTGAATCAGGTCAGCTTCCACGGTCCCCGCCAACGGAACCGCCTCAGGGGTAGGAAAATGCCCACGGAAATCCTTTTAACTGCCCCACAGCTCAGAGTCCCACCGAAGAACTGCCCTGGACCCCGAGGGCTCCTGGGAGCGGCCTGGCGTCCCAACTGCTGACGCTGGCTGGTCCACCCTTCACACAGTGTATCAAATATAGAATCTGACTGAAAAACTGCCTTGGAAAAATAAAGTTTAAATCACCCCACAGACCAATGTAAAATTACATTGCTGCATATATTAAGAAAAACAATTCACCCAGAAAAACTACATTTTGTGGCTTTCAAAAATAAATCATCCAGCAAGCCTGAAGGCAAACGTTCGGCGGTTTACAAAAGCTGGGAAAACGGTTTTTCCAGAGTGTCCACCAGGCACCACGGGCACGTCCGCACCGGACCAGGGCAGGAGCACGCAGCGGCGATCACGCCTCACACGGCACCGGCCCCGACGCCGTCTAAGCCGCCCCCACCCCCACCAGGGCATGGACCTCGACCTTCTTTTCCAGCCAGTGCTCGGCAACGGGGGCCCCCACAGGGAGCAGCAGGGGTCCGGCCAGCCCCGAGGAGTGCGGGGTCCCTGGGTGTCGGCGCCCTCCCAGGACCGAGGCCACCGTGGTCCGAGAGCGCACACACGCACTCCAGGGGGCGAGAGCGACGCCCGAACAGACAAGTGTTTGTGTGAGGACTTCTTGTAACAGGAAACCGGGACCCGAACCAAAACGACACGGCCCCTTTCTCAAAGTGCAGGTGCGCCCCGTTTCACCGGGCCTATCTGAACCGGGGGACCCGGGCTCGCGGTGTGCACGGCGGATGGCGGGGAGAAGCCCCTGTGTCACCAAGGGGCTCCTCCGCAGATCGGCAACCTGGACGGACCCCTGGGATTCTGGGGGGCGGGAGGGCGTCTGATGCAGTAGAGGGGGCGAAGGGATGCAAATACACTGATTTCCCTCCAAGTGAGTAATTGAAAACACACCACACAGAGTACCAACACAAGAATCTAATGGGGAGAGCTCTTTCTTAAGAGATGAGATAAATCCCAGTTTTTCTGTTACGTGAACCCCGATTTCTACATCATTATTTCATTTTCACATTCAGTTTACAAGCAAGGCACACCTTACTAGCTGGGGGTGGGGGTGGGGTGGGGGCGCACAGCCGGCCAGATGCCGGGGCCCCTCTGGGCCTGGGCCTGAGGCAGCCCTGGGTGCAGGACGACGAGGGGCCCCTCCCCGCTTCCGGAGGAGTGGGGCCGGGGCGGGGGGCTCTGCCGCACGGGGAGGCCC
>CM052544.1:122652543-122676141 GCA_028533065.1 Trachops cirrhosus
TCCGGCTCACTGAGCGCCAGGCACACGGGGACACCCTTGCCCCACCCGTGTCTGGACCCTGCACCCGCTGCTCCTGCGGCCCAGACCTCATCTCACCGAAGTGCAGCCCCAGCAACCCCGTGGGGCCTTTGTCCCCAGCACTGGGCCCTTCCGAGCCTCTGTCCACCTGTTCGCCACCTGCCCACGGGCTGCAGCCCCTCCCAGGGGCTCCCCACAGAGTCCCGAGCCCCTGGGAACACCGGGCCCGAGGCTCCTGCTCCCTGTGGGCCTGCTGGAGACGCCGCCACAGGGATGCCGAGACGCCCGCAGGGGACCCCCCGGCCTTACCTGGATGCCGGCGTGACTGCACAGGTAGAAGTCGAACTCGGTCGGATGGGTGATCTTCGTGTCCACGGTGGTGCCCGCCGGGATGTTCCCGCTCTTCCCGACCTGCAGCGACACAGGAGCCATCAGAGGGCAAAGTGAGGGAGCAGCCCCATCCGCACCCCCGAGGCTGGGCCCTCGACCCCAGCTGCCGGGTCTGAAGCTCAGTGTCCCGCTCAGCGCGCCGGCACTGAGACAAGGCTTGACTGACCCCCACCAGCGGCCGAAACGACCTAACTCTGCGTTTGCCCTGTGGCCGCAGACGCAGCTGCTGCGGCCACGGCGGCAGGCCCGCACCCCGGCCCTGCCCCTGCCCCGCCGCCACCCCGACTGGCTGTGCGCCCCGCGGACGCACACGGCAGCGCCTCCAGACCCACTTCCACACCTCGCCGGCCTGGCCCACACCGTCAGGTTTTCAGAGGCAAAGCGTCGGAAAACACCGGCCACGTTTCCCTTCCACGGTGCTGAGTTCGAGCCGAGGTTTAGACGTCACTTCCAACACGCCCGCGTCTTCGCTGCGCTGGAGCCTCCGTGGGCGTCACGCCGTGTGGCTCCGCAGGCGTGACAACTGAGCCGGGAGGCTGGGCCAGCTGCTCCGCGTGGTCCTTCCGTGACGTCGAAGACACAGTTCTCCCTTTCACCGACAGCGTTATGGCCTTGGAGGTTTTGAGTACGCCCGCCACCTCCCGCGTGGTGTAAGGTGAACCATTCTCAATGAACGCCCAGACTGGACGGCCGGCGACCTCACCCGGCCCCCCACCGCGCAACCCCTCGGACACGTTCCGTCCGTCACAGCGCCTGCTCCACGCACGGCACGCGTCCTTTTCTGCTTCTCAGTTGCATTTTTACTTTTCTTGAAATAACAAACCATATGCCAAAAATGTGGTGTATTGGCTTTCATCTTCCATATTAAAACGGCTACACAGAAATCCACCAATTTTTGTTTCCGATGCTCTCTGAGAGGACGGCCGTCACAAAACAACCCAACAGAAATGTCGAGTGAAGTGAAGGACAGGCAAGCCCCCAGGAGCCGCCTTCTGGGAGAACCCAGCGGACCTCCGGCCCGCCCAGGCTCAGACGGACTCGGTCGGCCCTGCCGGGTCTGCTCAGCGTCACCACCGGTCGGAGGGGCCCGCGGTCGGACAGGACGCCGACACGGGGCACGCCCCGCCATCGCTCCTGCCGGCAGACACCACCGACGCGCAGGCCCCTCCGGCACAGACCTCCAGACCACCCAGACCGGTTACCAGCCTGCACTCCCGTCGGAAGCACGAGAGTTTCCCTGTGGCCAAGCACCGTGCTCTGTGCCTTGTGGGCTAGCTTGGTTATGCCCCCCGCCCCCAGCGTCCTTAAGAGGGGTCAGAGTGCCTGGGACGCTGGCCGCCGAGGGGCTGGCCGGTAAAGCTGCCTGTAGAACTCTCTGGACTCACTTCTAACAGAGGCTGAGTCGTCCCGTCCCCTACTCTCCGCCACACTGGGCGAAGCTCTGACCTCGAGAGTCCGGTAAAGCTGGCCTGTGGACCTCTGGGCCTGATGCCTTTTAGCGGACCACGGGATCACCCTCCTGTATGTCCTGGGCAACAGTTATAACCCTACAAACAACTGTATCCATTCCTTTTAAGTTTTCCAAGGTACGGGCATAGAGTTGGCAACATCCCGCTCGCTGATTTAAGTAACATGAAACTCCCGCGGCCTAACATTGTTACGACTGTTTTTCCAGCTGAGCCTGGCTGGGTTTATCTTCAGAGGTGCTTGCGTTGACTGCTCTACGTTCCCGCTTCATCATTCACTGTCCTGGGGGGGGGGCAGGCTGCAGAGGCGGGCTGGCCTCGGAATCTCTGGACTCTCTGGGGCCTGGGGGAGGCTTGCGGGTGGAGGAGGCACAGAGGCAGGCACCCGGTGCACGGTGGCTCCTCTGCTCCCCGGGCCCAGGCCGCCGTCTCTTACGTCCACCCTGCCCGAGCCCGCGCTTCCATGCTGATCTGCAAGCGCTGCTTTAGCCTCACCGCCGAGAGTTTGATCCGAAATTCTCGTTTCTGTTCCGTTCTATTTTGTAATTTTTATTCTTTACATGTTAAATGCATGTACTACTTAGAAGTGAATTTGAAGCTTTTGTTAAGCTCCTTTTCTACTGTTAATTTGAAACTGAATTGTGTGTCGATCAGGAGCTGTGCTTTGTAAACACCGAGGTTTGGAAACTGCGCCCTCTTTCGTCACCTGGTACGAAGCCGACGTCCGAAGCCCCCCATGTGACCTCAGCTGTCCCGGGCAGGACCCTTCCTCTTCGGTCGGGCTGGTTCAGACAGCTCTTCCGCTGCCCACAGTGCCCGTTCCACCCGGGAGGGCGAGTGTCAGAACACGCCTCTGGGGCAGGGGACCTTCCGGTGCCCTCGGAATGCTGTTCCTGCTCACGCGCTCGCCCCTCACGTCTTCAGTCACGGTGTGGGGGATGCCCACACTCATGGCCACGGCATCTCCCCGGCAAACCACGCCCAGGACCGTGGCTGAGCCTCTCCCTCGCCGGAACCCACCGTCACTCTGGGTCTTCAGTCTGGACAGCCCGCCCGCCCTGCGCTGTGTCCCCGTTGCGGTGCCAGCAGACCGGTGTGACCTGCCGCCTTCGGCACTGTGGGGGCAGGAACCCACTGGAGTCTGGTCCTGTGGGGCCCGTTCAGGGGCCACTTCCTGTCTGTCGATGCCCGTCCCTCAGGGAGGACCCCTCCCTGAGGCCTGAGGCTCCGCGGCGCTAGGGGCTGGATTGGTTCTGTCCACCCTGCTGGCAGCGCGGGGCGCTCTCCCAGCTGACGACCCTGCCTTCCTCCCCTGGGAGGTCTCCCGCAGTCACAGCTGCTGGCCCACGTCTCCCCCCACCCTTCTTGCTCTGCGAGGCTGGGGGGCATCGGAGGAGCCCGGACAGCCCACCTTTCAGCTGCGCCCCGGACCCTGCCTGAGCTCCAGCCTCCCCGAGGCCCCCGGTTCACTCCGCGCTCCCTTCACGAGCGCGGTCGCTCACCCCGACTGGTTCTTTCTCAAAGCCGCCCCCCTGGTCGTTTCTTTATCAGACCGGTGACACCTCCTGCCTGGTCCTGTGCCCCAGACCTGTGGGGTTTCCGGGTCCGGATTCTCACCCAACAGAGGACAGCCCCTCCCCAAGGCCCGGGAGGCCGGGCCCCCACACAGCCCCGACGAGGCCGGGGCTCCCCAGCGCGGCAGCAGACGCACCCGCTCGTTCTTGTCCGTGCAGAAGAGCCGTGTGTGGTGCCGCTTCTGGACCACGATGAACGTGATCCCCGGCTGGTAGTCCTTCTCCAGCTTGATGCACGCCTCGCGGATGGCCAGCAGCTCGTGGTGCAGCACCTGGGGGCGGGAGACGCGCTCAGGGCCGCTGCCGCCCCGACACGGCGGGCACGAGGCAGCACGGGGGACGCACCCGGGCACCGTCGCTCCCGCGGCTGGCTTCCGTCCCTGGCCTCTCCCGCACAGCTCTCCGGGCCTCGGGCCGGGCCCGTCGCACCCCCGCCTGCGCGCCCCCACCCCATCACCGGCCCACCTCCCCTCCCGCACCCAGACACTGAGGCGGCACGGAAGCCGCGCCACCCTTCCCCCCAGAGAACCCGAGAAGCCCCCTGCCGGGCGGGCAGGCGGACCAGACCCTCCGAGGATAGAGAGCAGCCCGGGGCGCCCACCTGCTGGAACTGCCCCTCGGACACGCCGTCGCGGTAGAAGATGATGCGGGTGGGCTTGAAGCGCGTGGACTTGTAGAACTGGATGAGCAGCTCGCGCACCATGGCGGCCAGGTCCTGGATGATCTCCTGGCGGTGCTGCTGCACCCGCACCGTGGCGCAGTAGCGGTTGGGGTGGGCGTCCATGCTGCCCACGACCTGTGGGGCAGGGGGCGTGCTTGTGAGGAGCCCCGAAAGGCCTGAGCTCCGGTGGGGGTGCTCTCAGCCGCACGGACTTCCTTGGGGGGAGGGGCGGGGAGGAGGAAACCAGTGGTGTCCTTCCGAGGTTAGGAGCCGACGCTCGCAGCCCAGGGCCTGGCACGGAGGAGGTGCTCAGAAAATGCCAACGCTATTTGACGCGTCCGGAGGGAGTGAGGGGCAGGACGCCTGAGCTGCCCTGGGCTAAAAAAATAAAAAAACAGCCCCTACAGTTGCTTTCAGACAAATGACGAATAAAGACACAATTCCCCAAACGTCACACAGGCAGTCCTCCTGGGGCGATGCTGGGGACGCGTGACCTCAGACCTGGGGCTCCCTCTCCAGCCCTCGTCCCCGGCTGCACAGCGCTGGGGCCTCCCGCAGCGAGGACTCCGAGGGAGCAGCGGGACCCACGCGGGCCCGCGGGCCCGCCCTCCCAGTGCTCGGGACCCGGAGGGCACAGCAACGCCCACTGCCTGCACCCCGACGCCTGGGTGGATGGCCAGGTGACTGTCGCCTGTGCATCGAGGTCGCCCCCCTCCCGGATGAGAGTCACAAAGGCAGGAAGCAGGGAAGGACTTGGGTTCGAGGCCGTGCACACACCTGTCCCAAAGACAGTCAGTCAGTCACCCTAAGGCGCCTGGAAAGGGGCCGGGACCGGAAAGGGCCCCGGCTCCAGCCCGTGCTCCTCACTCCACCTTCCGGACGGAAGCGGAGCGCCTGCAGTGGGGGCGGTGAGGCCGCCAGCCCTCCCCGGAGCCTGTCGTGGGGACAGGTGTGGCCTGGCTCAGGGTTTTGGGGACAGTGCCAACTCACACATCGCTTACTCCTCTCAGACGCATGTACCCGCCTGCCGTGTTCCCAAAACACCTATTTTCCAGGGGACTCTGATCCCACCAGCTGCTATTTTGAAAACCCTACTGCTCTTTAGGAGTGCAATCTAGCCATCTGGCTGCCGTGGGCCCGTGTCCCCTCCCACGGGCAGCTCAGGGAGGGACGTCCCCCCGAGGGGCCCGGAGGAAGGTGTGACACTCACAGCAGCGATGGAAGGCTTCTTCCCGTCCCCAGCCGGGGGGTGGGTGACGTCGGCCCCCAGAAAGATGACGGGCTGCTGGAACACCGGCGGCCTGCGGGGGAAACGCAGGGTCAGCGGCCGAGGGGCGGCCCCGGCCCCACGGCGCCTGTGTGGCCGGGGCCGACGTCAGGTCCTTATAGGTCAGCCTCCTCTGTCAGGACGTGTGCAGAGAGCCCTCAGGTAACCACCCGCTTCGGGGGCACCCAGTGGGGAGGGTGTGGGGGCTGTGGGCCAGGCCAGGGCGCCCAGGCTCCCCTTGGCACACGCTCACGTGTTTCTGAAACAATTACATTAAAGAAACCGCCCACCGTCTGCTCCTCCCCCTCCAGGGCAGCAGCCCCCTGCTCTCTACCCAGAGGCACAGTGACACCCCAAGTCCTGACACCGAAAACGGCCAACGCCCCAGCAGGGCAGCAGTGCTGGCCTCTGCACAGCGGACGGCCCTGCAGCCGTAGCCTCGTGGAGGCGCCGTGTGCAGCGGCCGGGCCGGGGCTCCCCGGCCGGTCGCCGGTGCCCAGGTGCTCACAGGGCCCCTGCACACTGCTTCCCTCACCCTCGGGCTGCCCTGAGGCCACCGGGGAGCTCTCGAAGGTCAGCTGCGTTCAGAGGGCCTGCCCCGCCCCCACCCCGCCCGGGGAGCTGCAGTCACTGCCCGGGCTGCGGTCCTCCGGGCCCCAACCGGAAGCGCGGGCTGCTCCCGGCCCAGGAGGGGACACGCCAACGGGAGCCTCATCTCCTCGACACTCACACCACCCCCGAAGGCACCGAGCTGAGGCTGTACGGGTGGCACGGGGGGCGGGGAGGGGTGTTCCAGGCCTGCACCCCGTGTCCGTGTCCACACACGTGGGCAGGCTCCGCTCCCACCCCCAGCGTGGCCCTAGCCACCCTGCAGCCCTGGGCGTCCCCAGGGGACCCCTGCAGGCTGCCTGCTTCCCCAGCACAGGACTCGCAGCTGCCGGGCACTCCCTGCACTGCCGCCGCCCCACCTGCAGAGCGGGACGGGCGGGGGACGCGGCCCACAGCCGCACTGCCTGCCGGGCCTCACTTGTGGGGGGCCGCAGGGGCCCTCGGAGGCCACGCCACAGCCTCTCTCTCTAAGCCAGGAGCGCCCACACCGCCTTCACTCTCCACCAATGCCGGTGGCACACTCGCGGCAGTGAGGGGGATGCGGGCGCCCAGGGCCCGGCCTCCCACCTGCTGCTCCCTCCCCCGACAGCTGCATCGCTCCCCGCAGCATCCACAGCGGCCCTGACTCACCCTCGCCAGGCACACCATGCCTGCCCACGGCCGCCCACTCCCCACGGCCGCCCACTCGGAGCCTGCAGCAGAGCTCCCGGAGTGGGCGGAGCCACTCACAGCCCCCCTGCTCTGGGGCCCCGCCTAACGCACACACTGCCATGGCAACCAGACTCCTCTCTGCAAGGTCACAGCGAACTACGTGTCCCTGACGAGCCGCTGGTCCAGCCCCAGGACAAACCTGCGTTGGGATCCAGGCCCCTCCCTCCCTTTCAGCTCCACTGCCAGCTCCTCACCTCTGTGACCCCTTTCCCCAGCCTCTCCATCCTTCCCGTCTACACCCTCCTGGGTCCCCCCACCCTCTATGCCAGGAGGCCTAACCCTGCATCCCTGACACCAGACCGGCTCCCTCTCCCGCCCACTGTCTCCCCTCAGAGGCCAAGGGAGCCCCCAGGCAGCCCCTCGCGCTTGCCCCCCACGAAAGCCGCTCTCTCTCCACAGCCTGGGTGGGGCCCAGGACTCCCCCGACTCTCCTCTTTCCCTCACAGCCCACACCCAGCTGCTCTCCTGGCGCAGTTCAGGAATTATCCCGGGGTAATTCCTGGTTTCTGCTGGGCCTGGAGCCAGCGGCCTGGGGGAGCGAGGTCGGAGGACCACATCCTCACTCGTGACCGTACCCAGTGGCCGCGTCCTGCCCCAGGGCACCCTCTGGCCCTCGGCCCTTGGCCCTCCGCCGGCAGGCTCCCCTTGCAGAGCCTGGCACGGCCCCGTCTGGAGCGCACTGCTCCCAGCGCCCACAGGCATGCGCCCTCCACGCCGCCTTCCAGTCCCGCAGCCCGGAAACCCCGGTCCCACCCCCCACCCCTGGCGCAGCCGCATGCGATAAGTTTGCCGCCCCGTCGCCTGGGTCCCTGCGCCGGGGCTAGGATGTGGTCCCTGCGCTCACCGCCACGGCCCCAACTCCCAGCCTACGGCCGGCACTCAGCAACCACGGAACCACTGGCGGGGCGAAGGGGCGTCCAGCTCACCGCCTGTGCTCCCTGGGGCCTGCTTCGCGCCCAGCAACCGAGGGAGTCGGAAACCCCCGGCCCCAGAGCCGACGCCCAGGGTCCACCCAGTCTGCCAGACTCCGAGTTCTTCCTGCGCGCCCCCACCGCCTCCCAAACACCCCATCGCCTCCCTG
The DNA here is from genome assembly GCA_028533065.1 of Trachops cirrhosus. Lineage (NCBI taxonomy): Eukaryota > Metazoa > Chordata > Mammalia > Chiroptera > Phyllostomidae > Trachops > Trachops cirrhosus. Next base: position 122,660,321 of record CM052544.1, read on the forward strand.
CGGGTGACCGCGCAGCCCAGGGCCCTCGAGCCCTCGGGCCGCCCGGCGGAGGGCCGGCCTCACCTGCCCTGGGGCAGCAGGATGTTGTTCACGCCGCCCAGCTTGACGTTGATCTTCAGGCAGAGGTTGGACAGCGTCTGCGGCGTGGTCCGCTGCACGTTCTTCATCTGCACGCACTGCGTGGCCATGCCCAGCACCGTGTCCCCCACGCGCTTCACCTCGGCTGCGGGCACAGACGCACAGGCGACAGCTAGCGCCCCCTCTGGCTGCCCGGCCGCCGCGGGGCCCTATGTGGTGCGCCCCCGCCGCCAAGTTTCTGCCCGCCCTCGGGTGGTCGAGCCTGGGAGAGTGGGGGCCTGGCTGGGGGTGGGGGTGGGGGTGGGGGAGGGGTGGGGCGGCAGCCATAACCTCTGGGTTTGAACTCTGGCCCCCGCACAGCCCGTCCGCCCCGTCTGCGGAAACCTCGCCCCTCTCAGCTGGGGAGGCCAGGCCAGCGCGGCTTGCTCCCCGTGCGGGACTGATGGCCCTGTCGGGGCCCCCTGCGGGTCCCAGGGGGCTTCGGGCAGCGCCCGGCTGGAACCCAGGGTCTGAAATTCCTGGGGAGGAACGCGGCCTTCCACGACAGCACCCAGGGCGACCAGCAAGTGCTCAGAGTTAAAAACAAATGCACTGGAGCCCGCTCAGCCTCGGCCCGTGCCAGCCCGACACCAAGGAGCAGGCCCGGCCCACAGCTTCTGTCTCTGGATTCTTTCTGGAAGCAGCTGGGCTACTGCTCCCGGGCTGTCCCGGAGACCGGGGGCTCCCGAGAGCCACAGGGCAGGACACGGACGGGGCCCTCGTTCCTGCTTTGTTTGGGCCCGTGACCGGGAGGGGAAGCAGGGCTGGCTGGTGGCAGCAGCCTTGCGTCACTCTCTCAGCTCCGCCCCACGGTGCCCACCCCGCAGGGCGTGGCCCTAGCGCCGCCCCAACTGGGAGCCCACATTTCCAATGGGCCTCAGTGACCACTGTCCCTCCCTGTCATCACCTGTCTCCGCACCTCTCCCGGGAGCAGCCGAGACGGAGGGCCTGGGCCATCCCCCGGGGCAGTAAACTTGGGCTGAGTGAGTGCACCACAGCCTCCCGGGTACAAAGGACTCTGAGGAACTCTCAGAGAAGTCCGCCGGGACACGGTGATTACAAACAGAGGACCAGGTCACGGAGCCGGTGCTGACCCCAGGGGACCCCCTCGTGTGCAGTGCATCACTGTGCCCGCCCAGCCAGCACCTGTGTCGGGCAGCGGACAGGACAACCGCACCCTGTCCATCCTGGACACGCGGGCGTCCAGGAGCCGTGGCCTCGGACAAGACCAGGAGCCCGCGGTCCCTCTCAGCGTGCAGGCGTGTGCGACAGGAGCCCCTCCTCCGCACGGCACAGGCACGAGGGCCCGGGCGGCCGCGCGGCCGGGGGCCTACCGTAGACGGGGGTTTTGCCGGGCAGGATGACCACCACCAGCTGCAGGCCGGTGTAGGTGTTCTTCAGGTGCCGGAACATGGGCTCCACGCTGTCTGCGCCCTGCGCGTACTTGCAGAAGCACGGCTGGCCCTGGATCGGCATCCCGGCGTCTCTCGAGATCTTTCTGAGCTGCTCCGTGAAGGACCTGGAGGGGGAGGTCGACCACACTCAGAGCGCTCCGCCGACCCGAGGGTCCAGACCGGCCAGGGCCCGGAGGGAAGGGCGTCGCGCTCACGGACCCAAACCCGCCCCACCTCGACGGCGGTCAGGGTCTCAGCGGACGAAGCCACGCCGACACACCGACCCGTGAGAGACCGGTGTGCGGGGGGAGCCTGCGTGCGGGTTACTGGGCTGGCCCTCGGGGCCACCCCGCCCCTGGACAACAGAGGACCTCTGACAGCGTCCACTTCGTCTGCCCAGCGGCGTCCCTCCCGGCGCTCGGTGACCACACGCCACCTCCTCGCGGGCCTGCCCAGACTACTCCATCCGAACCGCCCGCACCCTCGCACTACCAATGCCGAACAGCCGGAGGGACACCGTTGCTCTCGTGTGTGCAGCTGGGACAGTGGGTGACATGTGGGTGACATGACCGTGGAGAACACAGGACGGCGGAGCTGGAGCAGCTCTGGCAGCGGCTGCCAGCAGGCCCGCGAGGCCGGGCAAGTGGGGGACAGCGCGGCGGCCTCTATTTTAGGCTCCAGAGTAAGAATGACGTCACCTTCCACCGTGGTGGTAAGGACACTCCGTCCAGCCTAGCCAGGTGGTGTCCAGCCTGCCACACGCCAGCGCCTCAACGAAACGTGTGGGCGTGCGCCCGCGTTCACGCCTGCTCGATCTGCCGAGGGACCGCCCAGCTCCAGGCGGAGGCGAGTGCAGGGCTGGGGGGGTCCAGGGTGCAGAGGGGAGCTGGGCATGGCTTCCCGAGCCCTCTCTGTGCGGCCCGCTGGCCCTGGGGCAGCAGGGACCGGGCAGGGCCTCCCAGGGACAGCCTCTCGCCCTCGACGTCGGCTCTGGAGAACGTTCCGGGGGCCGAGGCTTTTCAGAACCACCTCTGCTGACATGCTCACGGGCTACGCTTCCTGGGCTCTGCCTTTTCCCTCCTGGTCCCGCCCGAGACGGGCGGGAAGCCAAAGCTCTCCTTTCCCCGCCGCGGGCCCGGCGCAGCGGCACGCACATCAGCCCTGCGGTTTCTGCCCGGCCTGGGCCCGTGGCGGCCGGCGGGTCGGCCCCTCCCGTGGGCTGCTGGGCCTGGAGGGGACACACGGCTCCAGGACAGCTGGCCGAGGCTGTGCTCTCCGGGCGGTTTCTCACTGCTTCCCTTGTCCAAGAAGGAAGGGGACACTGGCCGCCCCCATGTCTGTCTGAACGTCCCTCTCACCCTGGCTTCCACCTGTCCTGCTCGCTGACTCTCAGAAACGTGTAGCTCCAATGGGGTTTTTAAAAAAGATTTTATTTATTTATTTTTAGACAGGGGCAAGGGAAGGAGAAAAAGAGGGAGAGAAGCATCAATGTGTGGTTGCCTCTCACATGCATCACACTGGGGACCTGGCCCACAACCCAGGCAGGTGCCCCCACTGGGAATCGAACCGGCGACCCTTTGGTTCGCAGGCCGGCACTCAGTCCACTGAGCCAGACCGGCTAGGGCTCCAACGTTTTTCAAAATAAGCTTTGGTCCCTGAACCCAATCTTTCCTTTGTCTACAATTTTCACAAACGCCCTCTCCTCGTTTGCTATTTTGTTTCTTTCCTCTCTGACAACAGCTCCAAGGAGAGGCGCTGTGGAGGGGCCCAGGCTGCCCGGCTGCTGCTCCGCGACCAGGACCAGGAAAGGGGCCAGCCCCCGCCGTCCGAACCCAGCCCAGGCTGCCCCTCCCACCCACGCAGGATGGGGCCTGCCCGAGATGGCCTTACTTCAGGTGCACCTCCGTGCACTGGCGCTGGGGCGCGAAGCAGGCGATGGCCCACACCTTGATCTCGATGCCCGTGTGAAACTGCTTATTCCTCATGTCCCAGACGCCCTGGACCGGGGTGGCGATCGCTTTGTTCTGCAAATGGCACGGTGTGCAGAGTGAGACAACGTGGGGACCAGGCCTCCACCCTTGGACTTGGCCACTGTCCACACGGCTGCCGGCCCCCCGACCAGACGTCGGCTCCTGAGCCTAGGAACCGAGTCTTTGTGTGGTCCCCACTCCTGACTGCCCAGCTCTGCAGGGGGCCCGTGGGTGGCTGTAGGGTGGGCAGAGAATGGGCGGATGGACGGACAGGTGGATGGAGGGCGGACAGATGGAAGGATGGGTGGATGCAGAGGTGAGTGGAGGATGGGGGTGGGGTGGGGGCAGCCTCCGCCCAGTGACGAGCCCGGAGACGCCCAGACAAAGGGACGCCAGCAGTGAGCAGGGGCACGCTCCAGACCGCACCCGCGAACCCGTCTCCGAGATGTCTGGGGGCTCCAGGAGAAAATAGTGCGTGATAAAGCGAGGCACAGAGCGAGCTTAATCCGCTGTCCGCAGGGAGAGGTAAAAATGTGACTCGTCCCCAGGCAGTTTTACAAAGGAGAAAAATAACACCGCCCGCTTCCTGGGGGGCAACTGAGAGCTGAGAGAAAATGAGACTTACTCCTGTAACTCCTTTGTACCTTCTGAACTTTAAAACGTTTTTGAAAGCCTTACATTTTAAAACACGAAGGGACACGAGCCCACAGACACGACGAAACTTTGCCGGAGGTCCCGAGGACTAACGCTCCCCAGCAAACGCGCCCCGGGCGAGAAGATGCACCATCGGGGTTCCTCCTTGGAAGCCGAGGCCGCCCGCCCGAGATGCTGGGCCCTGCGTCCGGGGGGACCGGCCAGGAGGCGGGAGGGTGGCCCCCAAGTAGCTTGCAGGGGCGCAGGCGCCAGGACACCTTTGGTTACACACCGAAGAAGGCTCGAGGGCCAACGGGCAAAACCACACGGACCCCCAAAGGGCTGCTCGCTTGTGCACAAACACCACGGAAGCAGAGTCACGCCCCAGGAAAGCAACACCTCCCTGGCAGGGTGCCCGTCACACAAAGAACAGCCTTCTCAACATTCTCACTGGTTAGCAAAAACTACCTTCGGAAAGGTCAAGGTTCACTCTGGAAACCTTCCGAAAGGGCTGAGGACACTCGGGCCTCTGTGAAGCCCCCTAAGGCTCAGGCTCAGGCTCCAGCAGAAGCCGCTCCGGGCCCAGGCCACGGTCTACAGCTCTGGGGACCGTTCCACCCGACGGGGTCCCGTGTGCCGCTCTGAGGTCAGCGCGCGACGCAGGCACCCCCCAAACGCCCACGGCGCCCTCGCCTGGCACGCACCCGGCCCCCGTAGAGGATGGAGGGCGGCTGCAGGACCCGCCCGGTCACGTCCGTCATCTCGTCTTTGACCATGATTCCAAACTCCCGGACGTACGGGTCTGTGTTGAAGCTCGCACTCCTCATCTGGAAAAGGGGAGGCAGGGAGGGCAGGGTCAGCGGTGTCTGGGCGTGCTCGCAGAAGCCAGCATTTTTAGAAATGCGCTCTGGTCCCCGTCCCAGCGTCCGGGCCCCTGGCCGCCGGCGCCCTGTGCCGACGGTCTCCTTGACGGAGTCCCGCCCCCGGACTGGCCTCAGCGACAGGACACTCACCAGTTTGCTAATCTCTTCCTGCCGATCGGGCGCCGACCTGGCGGTCGCTCGGATCATGGTTGAGGTCTGATTGTCGGTCAGCTTTTTTATGCATCTCTGTCCGGCCACGATGTTACAGACCTACAGGGGAGGCCAGCAGTGCGGCGTCAGCGCCAGGGCTGGGGGCGGGGCGCCGGCGGCTCGGCCCAGGGTCCAGGCAGACGCCAGCGGCTCCCGGGACGCACGCGAACGGCACACCAGCACACGCCGCTCCACGGCCAGGTGGCCAACAGCAGCACCCCCGCGTAACTCGTGAACCCGACTGGGAGCCGCACGGGTAGAGAGTGCAGCTTCCGAGACCACCGCGTGGGCGCTGTGTCCCGACGTGGGTTTTGTGGCCTGTGTCCTCAGAACATGGGGACGCACAGCTGCCTGCCACCGGGAAGGAAGGCCACCTGAGGACCACGGCCGGGCAGCCGCCCCTGGCCCTGGATCGGGAGTGAAGGGCCACCACCGAGGCCCTGCGGGCTCTCTTCCTCGGCAAGGGATCTTGCAGTGAGGGCAGAAAGAGTTCCTTTTCCCAGCACTTTCTACCCCGCGCCAGGGACCTGCCGGGCACACGGCGCACGCCCCGTCCTCACACGCCCGAGGCACGGACCCGCCGAGCTCCCGCAGCGGCAGCCTGGCGGTCTGGAGGGTCCCCGACCAGCTGCGGCGTGCCTCTGCGGGAGGGGACTTGCCTCCAGGGGAAGGTAGGTGTGTTTCTGCTCCTGTCCGACTTGTAAACACGGGAGGTGGGGGTAGCGCAGAACCAGCTTGTGCCTGTCCTTGAAGTACTGGGCCACCGTGCACTCCACCGTCTGCCCGCTCTCCTGCTGCAGCGGGAACCTGGGGGGCAGAGAGGCACCGGGCCCGTCGGCAGGCGCCCAGGGCCGCGCTCCTGGGCCTGCTCTGAGGCCGGGGCAGGCAGGGGGCCACGGCCCCTCCCGGGGGACAAATACGACAGGTCCTCTGGGTCATCTGGAATGTTCCTGAGCCCTCGCCTTCCATTCCCCCTCTACAGCGAGGAAATCCAAGGACACCTGCGTGCCTGCGGTGTGCTGCAGCGGCCCAGGCGATGCCCGGCAGCTGCCGTGGCCGTGGGAGCTCAGGGCACACGGGGGCGTGTCCAGAGAGGGAGGCTGTGGGTTTCCCTCCCAGTGCCAGCCCCCCAGGGCCCAGAACCCCCCAGGACAGGCCAAGGAAAGGGATGGGCAGCTCTGCTCGGGCACCCACGGCCACCCTCGTGGGCGGGACGGGAGGCCAGGGGCCCTGCGCCTGGGGACGGATGGCCGGGGAACGAACGAGGGCGGGCTCCCTGGGCCCGGGAGCCCTCGAAGGGGCTCACTTCTCCCCAGACGGATGCGCACTGCCCAGGGCGGCGCCCCGTCCTGGTGGCCAGGCCAGGTACTGCCTGGCTTTGGAGACCAAACTGGCAAGTGACAGGTGGGGGCCATGCCTGGGGACCCCCTCCCCTGTAGTGTGCGCTGGGGGCTCTGAGCCAGGAAGATGCTTCTCGCTCACCTGCAATGGTCCGCCAGTGGGGAGCCCTCGCCCCGCCCCACCCCTGCCTGGGGGGCCCTACAGTGTTCTGTTAGGTGATTTGGGGTCCCCTGAGCTGAAGGTGTGGCTCTGGAACCACTTTCCCAGAAGAGTCGCTGCTCCCAAGACAGGGGCCTCAGGCTGACAGCGAGAGTCAGGGGTCGTGAGCAGGGGTCAGGGGTCCCGAGCATGTGGGGGGGAGGCGGTTACGTTTGGTGGCTGGCGGGCCGCCGGGTCACGTTGCAGACGCGGTACTTCCTCTTCATCTGCCCGCAGTGCGTGATCTCCACCTTCAGACCTGGTGGCACAGAGCAGCCGGCCTCGGGGTCAGGACCCGCCCGGCCTGCAGCGCCCGCTCCTCGGCCTGCCCCTCTGGAGCGCCAGGGAAGGGTGACACGGGGCCGGAACAGGCTCACCCGCAGGGATGCCCTCTGCCCCAGCAATGCCAAGGCCACAGTCGGGACACCGCGCTGTGCGAAGGGGCCGTGTCTGGCTCAGTCCGGAGGCCGCACTGGCCACCAGGGCCTCCGGCACTATTTTTAGCAACCGGTGCTGCCCCAGGCCTCAGAAAAAGACAGGTGCAGAGGGCTGGGGCCAGGCCGCCGAGCCCGAGCCTGCGCTTCTGGAGTGGCCACCGGGCAGACCGGGTGTGGCTGCGCCGGGGCCTCGAGGGGGAAGGCGGCACGGAGCTGCCCTGTGTCCCGAAGGTCGCGAGGCACCGCCGACACCCCCGCTCTGCTCTCCGTCCTGACATCGGGGACGGGGGCGTGGGTGGGCCAGCCCCCACCCTGCGCCCTGCAGCCGTTCGCTCAGGACGAGGACGTGACGGTGCCCGCTCTGCGAGGCGGGCTGGGGCCGTCGCCGCACTGACCCCGCTGCAGGCGTCAGGGCTCCCGCCGGGCCGGGAGGGCGGGGCCACGCAGGCGCTGGGCTGGCACCCACCTTTGATTTCTTTGGTAAACTTGACCCTTTGGGAATCTGTCAGAGGTTTTTGTTGTTCTTCAATACTTTTAAAATCCAAAACTTCACAAACAAATTCGATTACGGGCTGTGCCTTATAAAACGCGGTTGCCGAGACTGGAGGCGGGAAGAAAGACACAGGAAGAGGAGCGTGACTGGGGCCAGCCCAGCCGCGCCCCTCCCACAGTCGGCCATCTGGGGGCGCCTGCGCTCTGTCCTCATTACCCACCGGGGGCTCGGGCCTGGCCAGAGGCTGCCCGATGCCCACCCTGACCCCAGGCGGCCCCAAGGGGCTGCTGGAGTCAAACGCCCTCTGAGAAGAAAACCAGGTTTTAAACCCCACATCGAGACAACCGTAAAAGTTGGACCCCCGACTCCCTTGGTGTGGGCCCTGAGAGGTTCCCCAGCCCCACCCGGGGGCCAGACTGACAACCACACAGGGGACGGGGGACCCACCGGACAGGGACAGCCGGATGTCCACTCGTCACCCCACACAAAACCAATGCCGCCCTGGGGGACACCAGCCTCGGCATCTGGGGCCCCGTCAGAGACGCGGGCCCAGGCCCCCCAGCCACAGCCCCGCCGCCGGCGCTGAGACGCGGGTGACGCGGCGAGCTGTGCGCAGCACCTCTGGCTCCGGCACAGGTGGTGCCCGGGGCTGGCCCCACGGGCCCTCCCGAGGGCCCCAGTCCCCCAGCAAGCCCCGCCCCACGGGGAAGGCGGGCTCCGCTCACCGTCGATGTTCAGCATCATCTTCCAGAGGGACGGGCGCACGGACTGGTGGAAGCCAAACCACACCTCGCGGCCCCCGCCCAGGGGGTTGGAGCAGCCCTCCGACGCGGTGAAGAAGGAGCGGCCCACGGGCGTGTACCTGCGACCAGAGGCCCCGCTGACGCCCAGGCCGCTGCCCCCGCCCCCCTCGGGCCTGGCGGAGCTGCGGGTCAGTGCAGGGGGCTCCTCCCCTCGGGCCCCACGTGGTCCCCGAGGCTCCGCCGTGCGCGTGCGAGAAACAGGCGTCCCGGGAGTGCATGCCCCCTCGCCCGGCCCCCTGGCGGGCTGCGAGCCACTTGGGTGGGAGAGGGACCCCACAGAGCGGAGCAGAAGCCGGAAGCGCGCGGCGGCCCCTGCGGTCCTGACAGGCCCTCCCCGTGGGGAGCTCGTCCCCTGGGGAGCCGGGCACTGCCTCGCTGGGCCTCGTCCGAGCGTGAGGACAGCGGAGACAGGCCACGCCCCCGCACCGGGCGGCGACCCTGCCGGGCTGGGCTGCGGTTCCCAGGAACCGTTTTACAGTTAAACCGTTTCCCAGGTGAACTCTGCTGCTGTTTGCATCCCGGTCACCCAGGTGACCGTCGCTACCCGACCTGGCTGCCCGTGCTTCCTCACGCAGAGCCCGGGCTCTCCGGGCACTGCCGGGCTCAGGCGGCGCTCCTGGCGCTCCGGTCCCCACCCACGGACGGCCCTCACCTCATGGACCTCACCTCATGGACGGCAGGTGCCTCATGACGACGTCGAGGGCCTGGATCGTCTCGAAGGGGACGCTGGGCAGCCGCCCCGAAAGTGCATCGTGTAACGCCTGCAGGCTCACGCAGGACACCCACTTGATGGACACCTTGAAGATGCGGTCCTTCCCTTCTCCTGGCAGTGTGACCTCCAGCTCCACCTGCGGGGGCCAGAGCACACGGTCACGCACGCTGCCCCCTGCGGAGGCCGTCGGCGGGGGTCGGAGGTGGTGGGCCAGCTTCCGGAACACTCCTGGGCTAGGGAGACTCGGTCAGGCCCTCGCCCGCGCGCACCCCCGCAGGGCACACAGGACCCTCACGCCCACCAGCACAGCGACAGCGGACACCGGGACTCCCCCCAGCCAGACGAGCCGCGCCGGTCAGGGCGAGGCCCTAGGCGTTTGAACAGATCCCGGGCCAGCCTCCTCCGGCCCCACAAGAAGGGGAGAAGCAGCACCGGGCCCCACAACGCCCTGTCAGCCACGGTGTCCGGAGAGACGAGCACCGGACCTGACAGCTCAGGGACGAGGGACATTCCCAGAGAATGGTGGCACTGGCTGCAGCGCTGCAGCAGGGACGTGGGCTGAGGACAGTCCGAGGTCCCTCTGGGCTGCTGGCCAGCGGTGCTGGTCTGTGAACCGGGATACGTCCATCTCGGAACAGTCCGCAGCCCCAGCGCCGGTAACGCAGCACCGAGCAGAGGCCCCGGGACGCGGGCTCCCAGCTGTCACCCCGTGTCTGGCCACGGCGGTGGCTGCACCAGGCTCCCTGCGTGCCCTTCTGGAACAAGGGGCGGCCACCTGCTCCCAAGGAGGACCGAGGGCGCGGCAGCACCCTGGGCACCGCGCTGGGCGCGGGGCGGGTGGGGAGGACCTCGCCCCTGGCCTGGCCCTGCCTGGGGACTGAAGGCCGGAGCCCGGGCTGAGCCCCAGGTCACGGGCCCTTTCCGGAAGGCGGCGCGCAGGCCACGTCTCGTTTTAAATGTGCACGGGGGCTGACACCTCAGAAAGCGAGTGTCACTCCCTAAATTACCCAGGAAGAAACCCATCTCACCCAGCACGTCCGGAGGGCATGCTGGGAATTCATGGTCACCCCTGGCAAGTAAAGCCGCAGGCACAGGAACTGGCTGAGCACCCCCACCTGGGCCAGCCGGGTTCGCCACACCCTGCCACACGCAACCTCGCCCGAGGGGCCCACGGCCCCAAAGAGCAGACGGGCTGAGCAGGACCCGACCTGGGGGCCACCGAGGAGGGGTGCGGAGACGGCTCCCTGCCCCGCCTCCCCTCCCCCCACCTGTCCTCAACCCACCCGAAGCTCTGCCGCCCTGTTCAGAGCCCCCACGCCTGTCGCTGCAGGTCAGCAGTCACCACAGGGCGCAGGGGGCCCCGACACGCCTGACGGGGCACAGCGCCCACGGTGCGAGTCTGCCTCCCCCCGAGGGACGCCCTCAGCGCGGGGGCTGCTCACGATTCAGGCTGTGCGAGTGACTGAGCGCGCCGCGCCCCCTTCTCCCAGGGAGGGGTGCCCACGCCTCCCATGAGCCGCGCAGAGAGGCGGTAGTTCTAGGGAGCTGCAGACCGGAGGCACGCCGGTCCGGCTCGGAGGCACGCCGGGACCCACCACACCCACTCTGCCCTGCAGACCACACGGTGTCGCTGCTACAGCGGACCCAGCCGTCAAACCGAGTGCTGGTGACCTGCGCAACTTCCTCCGCGTCTGTTCTGAAAAGTGCGGGGCCGGCCTGGGTGGCCGCTCGGCCCGCACAGGGGCCGGAGCCAAGGCGGGCGGGCCAGCAGGAGGGATGCCGAGCAGATGGCAACGGCTGCCTCCCTGAGTAAGGGCCACAAGCCACCGGCCACCGGCCCCATCCAGCCACTGGCAGACGCTGGGTTAGCACGACATGACCGATTTCTCCTTTTCTGCAGAGAGGCCCACACGACAGAGAAAATGCTTTACGGAGAAACACACACGAGAGCGGAAAGACGGCCCCTGGCTACGAGCGGTGAACGCCACAGAGAGAGGCTCTTCCGCACGCCGTGACCCGGCAACCCAGCCAAGCGACGCACCGCGGCCGGCCGGCCGGCAACTGGGGGCCCCGTGCTCGGCAGACACAACAGCTTTGGGCAGCTTCTCCAAACCTGCCCCAAACAGGGCAAGGATGATTGGGGTTAAACTTAAGAGACGCTGAGCGCCCACGAGGTGGGTGTTGGGTGGTGCACGCGTGCGGCTCCTGCGGGCACCGGGGCAGCGACGTGGGCTGCCAGACACGGACAGACGACAGACACAGGCCCCGCAGACTGGCAGCAGCAGCCACTAGGATCGGCCGGGGGCCGAGGGGCCTTGGACCAGCAGCACGATCTGGGGGCTGGCAGGGACGCAGGTCCCCAGGGACACGGGGACACTCACTTCCGACCCGCAAGGGGACCTGGGCAGCAGCTTCCACACCGTCGCCCCACGTGACAGCGGCGGTGGCGGCTTGCCCAGGGAGCCACCACGAGGAAGGGAGACACGAGGACTCGAGTCAGACCTCCCGTCCCTCGGGGCTGAGGTGCTAGCATCTGCAGGGACGTGACTCAGACCCCGGCAGCGTCTGGACGCCCCCCTCCTGAAAAAAACATGCCTCGTCCTCACCCTGTGTAATTACAAATACGCACAGACAAAACTGTGAATAAACTCCTCACGCTTTCCTTCTTACACAACTTAGACAAAAACAAATGTGCAACTCAAACACAAGGCTTTACGATCAGCCGATTTCAAGTGCACGGCACGCTGCCTGCGAGGGGTGCTTCTCCCGCGCCGGCGGGCGCAGCGTCCTGGCCCCCCTCTGGCTGGGACGCCCATCGCCCCGTGCCAGGCAGGGCGCCCGCGCTATCTCCGAGAGTCACCGGGCCCCTGCGGCACGGGGCCCTCACCCCGCCCGCCCCCTCAGCTGTATCGTCCTCGCCTCCCGGCCCCTCCTCTTATCAGGGCCCCGCACTGGCCCGCCGGCCACCCAGCTGGGCGAGAGGAGCTGCATCTTCTAAGGATGATCATCAAAATGCAGAAGCCAGACGGTGCAACGCCTGAGCGAGCGTGCGGGCTGCCGGATGGCAGAGCAGTCTGGGACCTCGGAGGCTCGAAGCTGCGTTCCTCCCAGGGGCCTGAGTGTTTAAGCTGCTAACTGGTGCCCTGGCTGCTGTGGCTCAGTGGACTGAGTGCGGGCCTGCGAACCAAAGGGTCACCAGTGCGATTCCCAGTCAGGGCACATGCCCGGGCTGTGGGCCAGGTGCCCAGTAGGGGGCGCGTGAGAGGCAACCACACACTGATGTCTCTCTCCCTCTTTCTCCCTCCCTTTGCCTACTCTCTAAAAAAAACAAAAAATGAATTAAATCTTGAAAAAAAAAAAAAAGCCTTCTCTCCTGAGGATTGAGACTTCTTTAAAAAAAAGGCAGCTGTCAAAGGGAGCCAGCTTTTCCCTTCTCACTGGGACACTCAGGTTCCTTTCCTTCACAGTCTGCGTGGATGGTTTCTGGGCTGGGCCTCTGCTCTCCTGCTCACGAGAAGCCCCCGGACCACCCCAAGCAGCCCGCCTGCTGAGCGCTGTGCCAACCAGCGGCCACTGCTAGGCAGAAACTTGGCTGCTCTCCACCTGGAGCCTCGGCGGGAGAAAGAAGCGCCCGCAGCGCGAGCAGTGCCCAGGGCGGGTGCCCTGTCGGACGGTTTTCAGGGCCAGCTGCCAGCTTGGTGCCGCCACCAGCATCACATGCACCCCCACTCCCAGGCGGGCACACCGCTCACCATCCTGCCGCCATTAGCTCCTGCCTGCCAGTGGCCTGTGGCCCCCCTGTGGGTCTCTGGTCCCCACTTAGAAGCCTAGTGGTGTGAAGCCGTTCTCAGTGGCTGCCTCTGGATGCGGACAGCTGAACCCTCGGCCGCGGACAGCCAGGCGCCCGGGGACGGCCCCCTAGGCCCACAGGGTGCGGCACAGCCTATGTGCGAGGGCGGACTACCCCGAAGCCGGGCGCATCCTGGCCCAAGCCGCCTCCGAGGACCCACCTTCTCCCTCCCGATCGGCAGGGGCATGGCCGTGTAGAGGTTCTTCCTTCCGTCGAACACCGGCTTCCGGTCCCCGAAGATCTGCGTTTTAAAGTGCTGGACCATGTGCTCCACGATCTCCCTGGAACGAGACAGAACACGGGCAGGGTGTCAGCGAGGCCAGGGGCCCGGCACCAGCACGCACGCCCGGAGGGTCACTCCAGTGGTGCAGCTGTCCGCGCCCTTCGGTGAAGAACCAGGCGGGAGCCCTCCGCGGCTCCGGCCACTCGCCGAGTCGCCCAGACACTGGAGGACGCCCTCCCCGCCAGCCACCTCACGTGCCGCCCACGGCACACGGCGGAAGCCCCCACAATGCCCCGGGCGCTGAGCAGACGCCCGCAGGGACGGGGCGTCCCACCCGTGGCCGCGTGGGGCGGGAGGAGGGGAGAGGACCGTCACTCGTGGGCGGCAGGCCCGCACTCGCTGAAAACGCAGACAAACCCGCGGAGAGCCCTGGCGGCTTCCAGGAGACAGGCCCCGCCGCCCTGGCTGTGCAGCCCGGGGCCGGCCGACAGCGGGGCCCCGGGAATGGCCCAGAGCAAACGCGCACGCTTCCTCCCTGCCCCGAGTCTCCGTTCACTCGGCGCTCGCGCAGTCCTTCCGTGCTCCCGGGGGCCGGGGTGGGGAAACATGCCGGGGGGTGGGGAAACAGGGGGCGGGGGCGGGGAAGCGGGAGCCCAGGGGTGAAGGGCCGACGGCACAGCCCACCGGCACGGAACCCACTTCGGGAACGGCGGCCGGAGAAAGACCACGGCGTGCGGACATCTCGCCGGGGCAGAAGCTCAGGAGGGCGGACAAAGCCGGGGCGAGGCACCAGCACTGGCAGCGGCACCACGGGGCCTGTGCGTCTGAACGCCGGTCTCTGCCCACGCTCCCTGACCGCTCGCATGCCAACAGGCAGGGCAGGGGCCGCCGGGCTCAGGGAGGGACCGTTCGGAGGAGGAGGCTGCGCAGCCGTCACGGCTGGGCAGGTCCGGGGGCCCCGAGGCAAGTCCGGCCACCCCGAGGACCCAGGGAGAGCGCCTCTGCCCCGCGCGCTGCTCCCACATTGTCCGCCACCGGGGCCCGCTCCGCGGGAGGACGGCGAAGGGGAGTCGGCAACCACAGGTGACACCTGTCAACAGCAACAGACCCTGAAGTGACCCACAGGTTGTCACCGGCAGACACAGGTGGTAACTAAGCCATCACTGTAAGAACATTCGAGGTCATCAAGAAAAAGATGGGTGTGATGACTGAGCAGATGGGAATCTGGGCAGAGAACGTAAATACGGAAAAGAACCGAATGCAACTTCTCAACAGAAAGAAGAGTATCCGAATTTACAGTTTTTATTGGCTAGTTACCGCGGAAGGCCGTGTACTATTTAAAAAAAACACCCACACAACGGGTAAAGCGACCTTCCAGACGGATCAAGAAAGACCATCTAAGCTGGAAAAAAGAGGTATTTTTGGCTTCGTTTTTGATTTTAAGCCACAGGCTCAAGGACGTGAAGACAACACCGAATGGTCTGTCAGACACACGACTGCAACCCCAGACGCAGAGAAGAAAACGGGGCGGGAAAAGCGTCTGAAGGAAACGACAGCCAGGACCTCACCCAGCTCTCAGGAAAGATGCCCCCCGCCCCCCCACACACACGTAAGCACCTCGACGCCCAGAGAGGGGAGCACAGAGGGAGCCGCCCACCTGCTGCACAGCAGCGTGCGTCCACAGCGCCGGGAGGGAGAGGACAAGCCGCCCGCGGGGGCAGGTGAGAGGGCTCAGCGTCCACGCCGCAGCATTCGCAAGGTGCTGGGGGCGAGACTCGATTCAGACCTCGGCGTCCAACAAGGGTCTTTCAAAACCAATACGGCAGCAGGCGCGTGGACAGCTTTAAAAGGCACCGGGAAGGCGCGTCCGCAGCCAGGAAGCCAGCGCGGGCAGGAGCGACAGAGGGAGGCGGAGACGGCGGCCGGGGGCAGAAGGCTGTGTGCGGTCTGCGGGACGACGTCAGACCGGGGCCTGCACTGTGTGCGAACCCCAGCAAAAGGGACCGAGGGGGGCGTGGGCCACACGTCATAAAACTCTCGCCCGTACCCCAAGTTACCACGTTGAACAAGACAAATCGCACGCTTAGCCATAAAATAAGTCCCAACATGTTTCAAAAGACTGAAATCCGACAGCGTGTTTTGTAAGCATGAAAAAATTAAATTAGCAACCAAGAAAACGGGGTATCTAAGAACAATCTTTAAGGAGTGGAGAATTGAGCAATATACATCTGAACAACACGGATTAAAGAACAATTCACAAAGAAAATGAGAAAATATTTTAAACTAAAGAAAACCGAAAATGCATCAAAACGTGTGGGCTGTTGCCTGAGCCCGGTTTGGGAGTGTGCGCGGCCTCGAGTACACGGACTGAAAGAGAAGGTTCCAGGCGGACGGTCTGAGCGCGCGCACGGTGAGTGGGAGGGGGACGCGACGGCCACCAGAGGGGAGAGTGGATGGGGATGGCCGACAAACAGGGGAGCGAGATCAGCAAAGGGCGAGTCCCGTGAAGACGTGAAGCTGACTGGCAGCCCCAGCGAGCCCCACGGAGGGAAGGGAGGGAGAGAAAGCACAACTTTA